>APFE031477421.1:66047-103035 GCA_000404065.3 Pinus taeda
GAGAAGTTAGTGTATTTTAAGGGAGATAAAATAAATATCCTTTGTATTTTTATGTAGACCATAGAATTAGTACACATATTTAAATTTTCTTTCAAGGTTTTTAATTGAGAAAAGAATTGGAGTCAATTTATTTTCTGTATAGTGATTTATATATGAGACTAATATTTGTGGAAATCTCGCATATGTTTTATTAGTCGGTCAATGAATGTTTTTAGTATTTAGTATCTGTTTTTTCTGAAGTATACCAGTCATGTAAGTGATCGATCTTTACTCTTAAGTATGTATAAGTATGTATGATAATGATGATGATGAAATAAACAGTTTTTAAAGTAAAAATTGTTGATATAAATCAATAGAAATTATTTTACCTCTTTTAAAGTTAATGGTGCCTATTTATTTATATCAAA
The DNA here is from genome assembly GCA_000404065.3 of Pinus taeda. NCBI lineage: Eukaryota > Viridiplantae > Streptophyta > Pinopsida > Pinales > Pinaceae > Pinus > Pinus taeda. The sequence continues at coordinate 66,455 of APFE031477421.1, forward strand.
CAAGTTTACTTCAATATGAAATTTACAGAACATATATATTGCACATAAACAAACAATTAGTATATTGCATTTAAAGACAAATTACAAGCCGCACAAATAGTGTTCATGAAATCCAATAGATTTCAAATAAGGAGAATATTATTGAGAAAATATCTCAACAAAACTCCAACAACAAACAAACCAATCCTACCTATATACAATTATAAGCATTATTCCAAGTTCCCATTAATGCTTACATTACATCATAACAAAAGTTATTACAAGAATCACAAATTACATGTAGTCACATATCTCTGGCTAGTCTTCATAAGCACTCACATCCACTTTAGAATCTTCCAAACACTGCTCTTTCTTTACCATCTCATCTTCAAGCTAGTCTTCATAAGCACTCACATCCACTCTAGAATCTTCCAAACACTACTCTTTCTTTGCCATCTCATCTTCAAGTTGTCACTTCAACTTCATTTAAAACATAAACGCCTTTGACCATCTTTGACGAATTTTGTATAATTGAGGCTTCTTAATCTCTTAAAGGACAATATCTCAATAGTGGACCACCATGTGGACAAACTCCCATCTATCAAAATGTACCGAACTATATTTTTGATAATTACATAAGTGCACTGTCTAAGCACTGGACATATTTATCAGTCAATTATACCACTAACCTTTCTACACATAGATCTCATAACATAACATGTAACTAATACTCTACTCTAGAAACCCTAAACACAACCAGACCGATCAGTGTATAGCAAACTCACACAAATTAGACACTCATACCATCAAGTTCAAATCACGCTTATACCATCGACGCCATGATCCTCTACTGTTTTGACTACACGAGGTGTCGTCGCTCATTGAAGTCTACTTTGAAAGACGAGGACAGGTTTCAAAGTTAGACAGACACTGCAATTCATATGCAAACGCATGCAAATATACTATTTCGTGGCCAACTAATCAGACTCCTTGCGTGGTCTCACCAGAAAATGCCTAGGGAAGCGCAAGCGTCAAAATTTCTTGCCTTGATCAAAGCCCTAAAGACGAATGATGCAAGCATTCCTCTTATGCATTTAATGAATAATACCTCCACAGAGATATTATTCCTGGGTAGTACATAGATATGATTCTATCAATAACTATACCAGTGATCTGTGTTCCTAACGGCTAAATACGGAGCAACGATCTGCAAGTTTTGGCGTGATGATGTCTTTCTCAAATCTAGTCTCTAAATTCACAGATTTAATTGCTCGATGATCGTCAACAAGACCAACACAAAGGCAATTCTGTGATTTAATCAACGACAGTTTCCTGTAATGATGATCCTCTTGACAGCACAGGGGCCCCTTCAATCCAAAGCACATTGATATCCTTCACGTGCAAATTCTTTTCAATAACGAACAACTCCTTGCCAAAATCATGCACAACAAGATCCCAAATAGGCACGCACACTCAAATACGAGACTAAGGAAACAAAAAATCTCGCTAAAGGAAACAAAGCACCGCCATCTCCCTCTTGGGCGTACACAGAGATTCAACCAACAGTTTCAAACACAGAGACACATATACATAACACACCAGTGCACTAAAAAATTGCACATACATAAACTATTTTATGTACAGAGGATCAACTCTCATGCCCCTCACATATTCCTGGTTTTTTCATAAGGGAATTAAGCCTAATCAGGCCGGGACAAACTCTGATTATCAAAAAAGTAAATTCAAAAAATAAATATGGTGCAAATAAGCAATATATGTTACATTTAAAGTAAAATTACAAGTCACATAAATAGTGCTCATCAGATTCAACAAATTCCAAATAAGGAGAACTCCAAACAATCCTACCTATATATTACTGTAACCATTATTCCAATTAAGTAGAGTGAAAAGTTTGTGTTCTACTTTAAAAGAAAGATTAAACAAAATATTCTTCTTATTGTCATGTAAAACATGCAACCATTACACATATTTAAACCTTCCTTTAAGGATTCCAATTAGAAAGAGAATGAGCCAACTTATTGTTTGTATAATGATTCATATATATGACTAATATTTGTGCAAAGCTCAAATATCAATAACTTTCATATGATCCTTCGGTCTACCAATGACTGCCTTTAGAATCTGACATGTTTTTTCCTAAATATACTCGTCATATAAAACCGGCCTCTACATATTTGTGTTTTATTATTATTATTATTATTATTATTATTATTATTATTAGTTTATATTAACCAATTATACTTCAATCCTATTGTTGTTAGTTTACCAATTTCTAAAGAACTAGACCTTGAATTTAAAGTTGGAAATTTTGAACCACAAATATTTACTTTAATTTAATTTTTGCTAGTTTACCAATTTATAATCTATAGATAAACTTATTTATGTTTATGTACAACAAAATATTTTCCATATAATCTCACATTTACTCTTTAAACCACTACAATAGAATAAGGAAGCAACATGGTATCCCTTTAATGAAAACACATTTACAAGTAGAAGAGTGTCAGCCCCAAAAAGGTAGATCACATAAGTTTTTGTGAAAGAAACCTTGTTGCAATAGTTGCCAAGCTTTCTACTCTCAAAACCTAGTTTTTCTAAAAAGTAAATCTATATAATAAATCCCCATTGTGGATCTCCCTCGGTTTATTATCATTTTACATAACCCTCATTACCTCTCTCTATTTTAGCCTTGACATTGAAACTTGGGAAAAATAGATGACAATGAGGATAAATTCATTATTCTTTTTTCTATACTCATGCTTAACCCTTTTAATCTTCCTTTTAATCTTGAATGGTCTACTCATAGAAAGGAAAATGCTTAACAAGCTTCACATCCAAGTAAGAGGAAATTATTCCTATATATGCGTTGCCCTTATATTGCATGTAAGATATAGATAAGCAAATACACTTGTTAGTTTTCTTAAATAAGATACACGCTAAACTTGAGACACCACACCTCAAATATGAAGGTAAGGATGGGATTGTTTCAATTAAAAGGAAGTTTCTTGTTGGGGAGGAATTAGAAGGAAGTGTCTTGTTGTAGAGGAAGACACTCTTTCCATAATGAAGAATTTATATTTTTGAGGTAACATGGAAATTGTTCGGATAAAAATTTAGACAGTAATATTGGTCAAAAAAATTCATAAAACATAAATTGAATAAGTTCGATATGTACCCAAGTATGAATCTTGAGGCGCTACTCGGATATGTTTTGCACCTAAACATAGAAAAGTTCAAGGTCGGATATGTTTTGCACCTAAACATAGAAAAGTTCAAGGTAAATAAGTTCATTTACAGACTAAATTGCAACATCTGGACCAAGTTCAGTATTTGATGCCTCGTACAATGCATGAGGTAATTCATCGAGCCATCATATGTGAAAAGGAGATTTTGAGTAGTGATCAAAGTAGGAAACCAAGGCCTACATGTTTAGGAACGCCAGTAAGAACACCTTACCATGCGAAAACCATCAGAGGGGATTCATCTAAAACCACTAAAGGTGGTCAACTAGGAGCTAGAGGTCATCATATCAACCTCCAATATAGTAGTCACAGTCCATATCACAACAATGATCCAAATGGGAGGTCGCATCCACCTATGGTAGTTACCCATGGTATTTACCCATGGTATCTGCCCATGGTAATTACCCATTGTATTTACCCACAGTATCCACCCATGGTCATTACCCATTGTATTTACCCACAATATCTACCCATGGTATTATATCTCAAAAGGCTATAAATTTTGGGCCTCACTTTATAAATGTGGGGGGCGTCCATTTACTATTTTTTATTTAAACTATGTAAATAAATTATGAGTACAACCATAAGTAGAGAAACATTGGAAATTTAGAGATATTAAAGCATTACATCAACATCATCCATTTTATATTCTATTAACTATAGGCACAACAAAATCATATAACAAAATATCATAAATACCACACGTATCATTCACCCAGAGAGGAGATTCAATGGGTTGATGTGATTTGGCTGAATGTAGTGACCTCGCAACCATCATCTATCCTTATTGGATAGATCATCATCTCACCTATATCACAAGTATATTGTTAAGATGAGATTAATCATAATAATTTAAATCAAATATTCTTCCTTTTCCTTTTAATTTCCAAACTTTCTTCATATAGGAATGAGATTTCATAAATAATAGATTCTTCTAATGATGTTTGAATCTTGCATATGATAGTAATCGTCCTTCATTATCATATCCAAGGCCATTTCAACTACAATTTGTACTTTCAATCAGCTAAAAAAATATAAATGTTCTTACATAAAATATTTTTAGTGCAAGATTTATAACCCATCAAGGGATCTCAAAATTACTATACACATAGTAATTCAATCACTTTCAATTGACTTAAAAAAATTGAAATGAAGTTATTGTTGCATTATTTATTTTCATCACAATCATTCCAAGCATTCCATAACATATTCAAACATTTATTCCAAGAACCAATGTGTCAAAACTAAAAGATACATATCTCTAAATTCATGATTATTTACTTGGAGTTAATGCTTACATCCTATATTTGTAATGTTGGTTTATGAGTTATTGGTGATGGTTGAGAAATTATCTGAACCTCTCATTCTAAATTAGGAATAAGTTAGATCTTAGAAACTCTATATATTAGACTAATCTCTTAAGGTAAATTGTGTGTGTGTGTGTGTGTTGACACATACACCTTTGTTTCAAATATATGAGTGCTTTCAACCATTTTTTAACATGGTATCAGAGTTCAAGGTTGGAGATGAGTTTCTCTTAAACATGGTTGAGGTTTTTGTGAGATAAATTGTCATTGAACATGCTGCAAGATTGAGATCTGATGAGAGCCACTGACAGGATAAATTTGTTGCGTTGAAGGACAAGTAGGGCCCTTTTTGTAGCATCGCTGGATTAATTATGAAGAATGTGTGTGAAGTGAGAGAGAGCGAAGGGATCTGCTTATTCGAATAGTCATTGTCTATGTGTGAAGTAGATCTATTGATTCAAATAATGGTGCCCGCATGAGAAGTAACGAAGGGTCGCCATATGCATGGAAATACATTCTCTATGCACTATCTTATTGAAGGACTTGGAGAATCCATCGCAACTATTATGCTAGACAACGCATACTAATGCTCATCCTTTTGGTGTGTAGAGAATTCCCAATTATAAGCCTATGAATTATCCAATATGGGCGAAAATCAAGTGGTGGCCCATCCTGAAATAGTTGTACGTTGGGATGTGTGGTAAGTCATGACTTCATTTAGTGGCATTATTGTGTGAATAACTTAGGCTCAGAAATTTTGTTGTTGATGGTGGACTAAGCATGTGAAACCTGCAGTTTAGTTTGTTGCCTACACAAATTATAGTTTTGTTACTTAAGCCACTTTGTATGCCTATGGATTATCCAATATGGGTGAAAATCAAGTGGTGGCCCATCCTGAAATAGTTGTACGTTGGGATGTGTGGTAAGTCATGACTTCATTTAGTGGCATTATTGTGTGAAGAACTTAGGCTCGGAAATTTTGTTGTCGATGGTGGACTAAGCACGTGAGACCTGCAGTTTAGTTTGCTTCCTACACAAATTATAGTTTTGTTGCTTAAGCCACTTTGTATGCATAAAGCAATTACAATATTTTCAGTTTTAGAGAGGCAAATTCAATTTTAGAAGGCAATTTTTGTTTTAAATCCCTATTGTGATCATGGAATTCATGGTTTTAGAAAAATTCAGTGGTCTAATTTTTCCCTCATGGAATGTAAAAATTCAAATGCAATTAATGAAGAAAAAATTGTGGGGCATAGTGAATGGTTCAAAAGTGGCACCTATAGATGCCAAATAGTTAAATGAATGGAAAAATAGAGATGACAAAGCTAAGTCCATTATTGGACTTGCTCTTTCAGATTCACAATTACATCTTGTAGATCTCACTAAACCATCTAAGGAAATATGGGAACATTTGACTCAGTGATTTGGTGTAAAAGCTACAAATGCAGAATTTCCCATAAAGTTACAATTATTTAGACTTAAAATGAATGAGGAGACATCTATGTCCATTCATGTAAATAATTTAATGTCCCTTTTAAGATAATTATCTGAAGTTGGTGCCAAGGTGGAGGATGAAGATGCTAAAGCAATATTACTAAATAGTCTTCCTTCAAGTTATAGTAATGCTGTCTTCACTTTGAGTCAAATGTGCTCACAAAAATTGGATGAGACAATTGCAGCACTTTTGGCAAAGGAAAAGAGACTAAAAATGGAGGATACAAAAGAAAAATCTCAAATATAAAATGCATTATTTACAAAGACAAGTATGAGAGAGAAAAATGAAAATAAAACTGAAGTTGAATGCTACTATTGCAGGAAAATTGGGCATACATAATGGAATTGCAGAAATCGTGCCAATGATTTTTTTAAAGGGAAAGAATAAAAAAATATAGCCACATATGAATATTTATTGAATTTTGATGATGAATTCAATGAAGAATTTGAACCTCTCAAACTCTTTTAGAACAACTACAATTTAGTGGAAAGGCTCAACATGGATGGTTGTCGAGATGGTGTGGTAGTTGTGGATCTAGGGAAGGATCCCACATTCGTTGAAGACATGGGAGTGGTATTCTAATGAGTTTATGCGACAGACTTGAGACGTTGTTTAATGATTGACTTCGAGAGGTCCTTGATTCAGGAGTTCAGGAGTTGAACTCAGGAATCCAACTTGTTGACTACACCTTTACAAGGGTTATGAGGCAGCTTGATGGAGCCTATACTGATAAGTTGTAAACCAGTTAAAAAATGATTGTGTATTTTGTTGCTTATGGGTAGTTTCAATAAAATGATGTAAAGTAAGCATTAAGATAGGAACTTGGAGTTAATGCTTACATCCTACATTTGTAATGTTGGTTTATGAGTTGTTGGTGATGGCTGAGAAATTCTCTCAACCTCTTCTTCTAAATTAGGAATAAGTTAGATCTAAGAAACTATATATATTAGAGTAATCTCTGAATGGAAACTCTGTGTGTGTGTTGACACATACATCTTTGTGTGAAACATATGAGTGCTTTCAACCATTTTTTAACATATTTATCTTCCACTTTGCTTTGCAAGATGATGGATTCATGCCACTCATTCCACTGCTCAAAAATTCGTTTAAACTATTAGAATTTATTTATTTTTATGGCTTTCAATCATGAAATTTATTGTGTCATACAAGAATACATGCACTCAATGCACCAAGAATATGTACCATCATGATTCATAATATGAGTGCCATGACCAAATAATTACATAATAACTCATGGATGCATCACTTTCATTCTAGAAATATTTACACAATCAAGGCTTCTTTCCTTTATCATAACCCACTAGGTATTAATGACAAATTTGCTTTCATATACCAACAATTCCATCTAATTTTCACATTAACTAGGAAAAATCATTATGCAATATTACATGTTCCTTACCAATAAACTTTTATTATACATCATGGATTATTAAAATTATATGTTTGTAGATAGATTACTATGGTCATGCTTAGCTCAACATATTGATACAACATTGTTGGATGATTATAGTTATTCACTTGATTGTTTGGTCCATGGTATTACTACCACTTGCAAATCCAAAAGGGTTATCTCAATCGGTTGTCACCAATGATATTGGGATTTTGGCTAGTTCCATGTTAGTAGCTTCCTAATTCAAATTCCCCTATGTTAGGTGTACTAGTCTATACTAAAAGGGTTAATATGGATGTTGGAAATACTAAGAGGGGGGCTGAACCAATATTTCTTTTCAATTGTTATTTTTACCAGTTAAAACATTTATATTCAGAACACAAGACGAACAATAAGAATAAATGATTTTATTAATATAATATTTGCAATAAAATAGATACAATATATATATGTGGTTCCCATCTGTTGCCAAGCACCAACTTGGACTTTTGTGAGGCTTCAACCTCCAAAGCACCAACTCTGTTTTGTTAAGGCACCAACCTTGGACTTAGGAGCACTAACTCCTAGGACACCAATCCTTCCAGTTTTGAGGCACCAACCTCAAGGGCTCCAACCCTCTGCTGCAAATTGTCTAGATATGTTTTGTCAAGGCACCAACCTTGGATTTAGGAGCACCAACTCCAAGGACACCAATCCTTCAAACTTTTGAGGCACCAACCCTAAGGTCTTCAACCCTCTTATCAAGGCATGTTTAATAGTAATGTTCTTCTCTCAAAACTCTTCTTTAATGAGTTCTGCCTATTTACAGCTTCACTGTAGTCTCCATGATACAACATCAATGGAAATCAGTTTTCATATGAAGAAGTCTATACAACGCTTCATACTATCCACACAGAGTCTGCAATATCCATCATGATCTCTGATAATGTCTCCACACAACTTTAGTGAGTCTACTATTAGTTGCACTAAGCTTTGATTAATTCATTGCTGGTCTGAGCCTTTCACAGGTTAGCCTGAACAACAAAGTTGCTCATCCATCGACTTCCTCCTGTCCTGCTAGACCTTTAGCTTCCTCTTGTCCTACTGGACCCTTGGCTTCCCCCTGTCCTACTGGATCCACCGCTGCCTCTGTTTTCTTCCAGTTTTTCCAACCTCAAAACTCTCCTTGTTCTCTGTTTTATATGCCTGATACGCCTAACCTTTGGCTTCCTCCTTTCTTGCTTGAGCTTCAGCTTCCTCAATGACCGCTTGACCTTTAGGCTTCCTCAATGCTCACTCGACCTTTTGGCTTCCCTCCTCTTGTCACTTTAGCTTCCTCTGCACTCGTTCGTCCATCTACGCTTGCTTGATTCTTCACCTTCTCGATCCATGGCTTCCTCTATCTATTTGAGTGTTCCAATACTCACAAGGCACACAAATTCAGAAGAGAGGCCGAATTACAAAGAAATGTTTCATATTAAACAATATCAAAGAGGCCCTTTTTTCTTTAATATTTATACAATAGGCTCAATCATTATTTTTGGAGGATTTCGTTGTAGAGACTGTACCAACAAAGAGGTCCCACATGCCACGTTACTATCCAATCGCAGTCGCAACTTTCACATGACAAGGCCTTAAGCCTTTAAACCCGGGACCATACACTATACTAGAATACAAGGATGCACAGGAAATACATGGAAAACCCTACTCCGAAACACTTAGCCAGATTTCAAATATTTATACACCCGGACATATTTATATCATCAGGTTCGCACATCAAAGACACCTCCGCAATGCTCCTCCTTCCTTTCTCTGATCTCCAATCAACCCTTCACCTCCGTGATTAGCATTTAAATCGTGACCGTTGATCTAGCACTCGATCCGATGGTTGTCGCTTATCCTAATCACCAACCAATCCGCTCAATCTCCACCATTGATCTCCTTTTTTTTGATCTGACAGTTGACATTGATTTCGGGTCCATATATATATATATATATATAATATATAAATATAAATACGCAGTTTATAGTGTGCCATCCCTTTATAACTTGTGGTGCATAACCTCTGATACGGCGGACGCGATACGACAGATGTGATAATATATTAAATCATATTGCAATGGTGTAGTCGGGTCTGCATACATATCGCTATCACAGTTTTAACGTGACAAGGCTTAAAATACTGCTATACATAACTCCCGATATGGTGGACGCGATGTATCATTAAGGTGCGATATAATAGGACCATCAGGTCCACAACTGTATATCGCAATTGGAGGTTTCAGGGGTGACAACCCTTTGAGACTAGCGACATAGCGAATGCGATATTACATTAAGGCGGTTTATAATGGAGCCGCAAGTCCATGTTATTATCGAATCTATATAATATATATACTCCTCCATTCTTAACTTTGGTTAATGCGGACTTAATCCATAATCATTTATCCCCTTTAATTCTATTATAACCCTTGTATAATGGGAATATACACAAACACATGGGAACTTGAATTTTTTCTTTTCCATAGCCTTGGCATGTTTATCGATGCTTACCTTTATCAGGCTCATTCTCCACCGTAGATTGACTCACGCTAGATCCAACGGCTTGCATGAATTTCGGGTGAGCAATTTGCAAGGGAAATAACCACCCGAAAAGGTTGTTTTCTCTCTCCACCCTCGTGCTACATGTCACTCAGTTAATGGAATCAGGCGCTTTCCTATAAATACCACCTACTGCCTAGCGTCCACCCGAAAACCACTGCCACTGTTACAAATCCACCTTTTGGAATATAACCACATGCATTCACTTTGACTTTAACCCGATATTATATACTTTAACTCGATTTATGTGGTTATATACTTTAACCCGATATATACTCCTCCACTCTTTTCTGGTCTCATATGACTCTGCGATGGCTTCCGATGCACTGCTCCAATAGCTCTTCTCTAATATTCCTCCGATATTGCATGATATGGCTCCTCTGTTAACCACTCTATATGGCTCTTCTGTTAACTGCTCTTCCGCTGGCTTCACCTCCTAATGTGTGTTCCTTTTTGTTCCTTCTAATGAACAATATGGCTCCTCTGTTAACTGCTCTTCTGCTGGCTTCTCTTCCTAATGTGTGTTCCTCTTCTGATGGCTTCCCTGATGGATTTTCTCCTTGGCTTCTTGCTCCTGTTTCTTCATGTATCTGCTCTGCTTCTCCTTGGAGTCTTGCTTATGTTTCTTCATGGATACGCTCTGCTTCTCCTTGGCTTCATATCATCATTTAGTATCCTAGAGTATTTCCATATTGACATACTCATGTTGCTTCATGGATCTACTCTACTTGGCTTCACATCATTGTTTACTATCCAGAATATTGCCATATTAACATCAATGACAACTTAGATTAACAATTTCCCCCTTTGTTATTGATGGCAATATTCTTCTTCTCTCCCCCTTTGACATCAATGGCAAAGGAGTGCACAAGGACTCCCCCTGTTGAAATGCTACTTTTCTTCATGAATAGTAGATCTTCATGGGTCTGTTACTCCCCCTGTCATAGTGCTCTTCTTTTTACTCAAGATAGAAGGATTGCTACAACTAGCACATTATCCCATCTTCATGCCTAAGAACTACTTTATCATGGCTTCAACAATGCTTAGAGATTCTTCACTTCAATACTTCTAAACAAATTGCAAATAGCCACACACCAAATGTTCAAGTCCAAGTTTTTATGCTTCAATACATATTTTGTTGTCTTCCACAATCAGAATTAAAGGGCCTTCATAGTCTGATCAAGAGAAAAAATTTCCACTGAAATTGCTATATTTCTTCAGATCCCTCTATGCTTCTTCTTAAGTTACTGAGCTATATTCCACTACACAACATTCTCCTTTCTATAGTCATTTTTATGAGCCATCTTTTCCTTGTGTTCTTGAAAAAAAAGATCTCTGCAAGTTATCTCCACAAGCAGATTTTGATATCCAATCTGTGACTATCTCTTAAATTCTTTTTTATGACTGACATGTTTTTGCAATGCTTCAGTTTTGTTAGATGCTGCCAACTTCTCTTGCTTCATGCATCATTCATAGATATATATATTTGTTTGAAAGTTGCCTCTATTTGTGTCCGTAATCTACCTGTTCTCACATCAAATCCTTGAGTCAAGACATTTAACATCTGTAATATCAGCACCATAGTTATTTGCCCTATTTCTCTAGTATTAGATGACCTTCTCTGTTGCTCCAATTACTACTTAGTGATCAAGTGGAAAGCATATTTAACAACAGTCCAAAGAATGGTTATAGGATCATGTTCTTCAATGGAGTACTCCTGAGAAATGATATGTATCAAAGAATGATTGTTAATATAGATCAACAAGGATTTTATAAGGACCATTTCACGAATAGCTTCTGCAATAATGATCAAGAATCATAGGCTCTCCCTGACTGTATGCATCATCTCTTTTAGCAGGGTCTTCCCATCAAATGCTTAGATTGTCAAAAATCAGGCCAATAACATGTGTTGTTGGCTGGAGAGTTCAAGGGAATTTCAGATTGTATTTGCTTCCTTCTCCATACTTGTGTAACTTTCTTCTTTTGCATGGTTCTAGCTTGTGTAAAATCCCAAGTTAAGTTACAATCACATGCCATATGACCAATGTTATGACACTTGAAGCATTCTACATTGTTCATGAATAAGAATTCATGATTCCTTCCTACAAAATTGTTCCTTGGAGATTGTTGGGGACCATAATATCTATCTTTATGGCATGGTTGGGGACCATAACATCTATCTTTATGATATGCTTTACAATCTTTTGCCATGTGACCAAATTTTGTACAAGAATAACACTAACCAAGAAATAAACTTTGGTACCTAGGAGATGGAGATTTCCTTGATGTACTTCTGAAGTATTTCTGTATTGAGATCCTTTGATGATAACCATTGCTTCTAGCATCCTTGACATTATCTACATTTCTTCTTGGAGTAGGATTTCTTCCATTGTTGCCTTGATTTTTCTCCTTGTCTTTGCTAGAATTGGGAGCATCACCATTTCTTTCTGGATTCTTCACATCCCTTTTGTTTGAATCGTTATCATTCTTGTTTAAGGATTCACCTGCATACCCGGGACCTGATTTATCAAATGGACATCTTTCATGGTTGAGCATGTCATCCAAGGCTTGAGAGCTCTTCAAGGTTTTGTTCATCCGTTCAACCTTTTTCCTGAGGAAGACAATCTCTTCTTCTAATATTTCACACTCATTATTATTCTTATCAAGTTGTTTCTTAGTTTCATCCTTGATATGAGCAGCTTCATTTGCTTCTATTTTAAGGGAGATGATATCTGACTTCATTTTGAAGATTTCTTCATTTTCCTTTGCTAGACTGATCTCCATTTCTTCCTTGATCCTTGTAGCTTTACATATTTTGGCCTTGAGAAGTTTGATGTTAGATTTTAATTTGAAAAATTCTTCATCCTTTGCTTTTAGTTGACATATCATGGTGTTTCTCTCCTTTTCTACTTCATCAACCTGTTCTTCTCTGATTTCCAATGCTTCCATTGTCTGCTCAGCTCCTTGTGCTAAATTTCTTGCTTCTTGTAGTTGAGATTTGAGAGAGGAGACCTCTACCTTGTACTGACCAATCTCTTCTTCAAGTTTGTTCAATCTATTGTGCCTTTGTTCAAGTTGACTTGACAAGGTATCTTCCCATTTCTTTGCTTTATCCAACTAATTTGTCATGGATATGACTTCTTCATGCTGCTTTCTTTTGCTTTGATGAAATTCTTTTTTAAGCTTGACAAACTCTTCATCCCTTTCCTGTATCTGAAGCTGGACAAGGTCAACTTTCTTCCTCGTTTGGTCTTGGTCACCAGCTAGTGCTTTCTTCTTCAATTCCTTGTTTTCCTTTTTCAAATTGATAATCTCTTCCATGGCAGCTGTAAGTTGAGCGAGGAGATCTTCTACAAAATCTTTTTCATTCTCTTCATCTTCTAGGTCTTCTTTAGCCTTGATGTCATCGTTCTCATTTTCAGCTTCTATGATGGGTTCTAGATTTTCTTCTTGATTTCCATCATCTTCTTGATTAATAGTCATGGTCAATGCTCCTTTTGAGTGAAGCTCATGAAGTTTGTCCAATATACCCTTTGTTGACGAACATTTTCCTAAATTGTTCTTTATGAATCAGGTAGCCCGTTCAACATTGCCTTCATTGCTTTTTCATTATACTCCTTGGGTTCTCCATCCATCTTGCTATCAACAATTACTGCTTTCCAGATTTCAGTGCCTAGTGTCTTTAAGAAATTCCTCATTCTTGCTTCCCATATATTAAAGTTCCCATTGAACCATGGGGCCTCCTCAAATTGATTGTCTTCTATTTTAGTGGTAGAGGGAGACACATCCTTAGGAGGATTGGAGACTTTCTTCCTTCACTTCGCCATTTGTGTTCTAAAGATCAACCTTCAAGCTATTCGGCTTTGAATGAAAGTACTAGCTCTAATACCAATTGTTGGAAATACTGAGGGAGGTTTGAATCAATATTTCTTTTCAATTGTTATTTTTACCAGTTAAAACATTTATATTCATAACACAAGATGAACAACAAGAACAAATGTTTTTATTAATATAATCTTTGCAATAAAATAGATACTATATATATATATATATATATATATATATATATATATATCTATATACATACATATATTATATATATATATATCTATATACATACATATATATATATATCTATACATACATACATATATATATATATATATATATATATATATATATATATATATATATATATATATATATATATATATATATATATATATGTATCTATATATATATTTACATATATACATACATATATATATATATCTATACATACATATATATAGATATATATATATATGTATATCTATATATATATATATATATATATATATATAATATATATATATATATATATATATATATATATATATATATATATGGTTCCAATCTGTTGCCAAGCACCAACTTGGACTTTTGTGAGACTCCAACCACTAGAGCACCAACTCTGCTTTGTCAAGGCACCAACCTTGGACTTAGGAGTACCAACTCCCAGGACACCAATCCTTCCAGTTCTAAGGCACCAACCTCAAGGGCTCCAACCCTCTGTTGCAAACTGTTTGGATCTATTTTGTCAAGGCACCAACCTTGGATATAGGAGCACCAACTCCAAGGACACCAATCCTTCAAACTTATGGGGCACAAACCCCAAGGGCTCCAACCCTCTTGACAAGGCATGTTTGATAGTAATAATCTGCTCTCAAAACTCTTCTTTACTGAGTTCTGTCTATTTAGCTTCATTGTAGTCTCCATGCTACAACATTAATGACAATCATTTTTCATATGAAGAAGTATATACAACTCTTCATATTGTCCACACAGTGTCTACAATAGCCATCATGATCTCTGATAATGTCTCCACACAACTTTAGTGAGTCTACTATTAGCTGCACTAATATCTTATTAATTCATCGTTGGTCTAAGCCTTTCACAGGTTAGCTCGATCAACAGAGTTGCTCATCCGTCGGCTTCCTCCTGTCCTGCTAGACCCACTGCTGCCTTTGTTTTCTTCCAGTTTTTCCAACCTCTAAACTTTTCTTGTTCTCTTTTTTCTATGCCTGATACGCCTAACCTTTGGCTTCCTCCTTGCTCGCTTGAGCTTTGGCTTCCTCAATGCTCGCTCAACCTTTTGGCTTCCCTCCTCCAGTTGCTTTAGCTTTCTTACGCTCGCTCGTCCATCTACGCTTACTTGATTCTTCGGCTTCCCAGTCCATGGCTTCCACTGTTTATTTGAGTGTTCCAATACTCACAGGACACCTAAATTCTGGCGAGAGGTCGAATTACAAAGAAATGTTGCATATTAAACAATAACAGAGAGGCCCTTTTTTCTTTAATATTTATACAATAGACTCAATCATTATGTATGGAGGATTTCATTGGAGAGGTTGTACCAACAGAGAGGTCCCACATGCCATGTCACTATCCAATCGCAATTGAAACTTTCATATGACAAGGCCTTAAGCCTTTAAACCCGAGACCATAAAATATATCAGAATACAAGGATACACAAGAAATACATGGAAAACCCCACTCTGAAACACTTAAGCGGACTTCAAATATTTATACACCCGGACATATATATATCGTCGGGTCTGCACATCAAAAACACCTCTGCAGCACTACTCCTTCCTTTCTCCGATCTCCGATCAACCCTTCACCTCCGCAATTAGCATTTTAAATTGTGACCGTCGATCTGGCACTCGATCCGACGGTTGTCGCTTATCCTGATCACCTACCAATCCACTCGATCTCCACCGTTGATCTCCTTTTATTTGATCCGACAGTTGACATTGATTTCGGGTCCATATATATATATATATCGCAATCGGCGCTTTCAATGTGGCAAGGCTTTATAAGCGGCTTGCGATATATGCGACAGATGCGATAATATATTGAATCATATTGCAATGGTGTAGTCAGATCCACATACATATCGCTATCACAATTTTAACGTGACAAGGCTTAAAACACTGTGATACATAACTCTCGATATGGAGGATGCAATGTATCATTAGGGCACGATATAATAGGTCCATCGAGTCTGCAACAGTATATCGCAATCGGAGGTTTCGAGGGTGACAGCCCTTTGAGACTAGCGACACAACGGATGCGATATTACATTAGGGAAGTTTATAATGGAGCCACGGGTTCGTGTTATTATCGCGTCTATATAATATATATACTCCTATGTTCTTAACTTTGGTTAATGTGGACTTAACCCATAATCCTTTATCCCCTTTAATTCTATTATAACCCTCATATAATGGGAATATACACAAACACAGGGGAACTTGCATTTTCCACTTTCCATAGCCTTGGCACGTTTATCGATGCTTACCTTTATCAGGCTCATTCTCCACCATAGATTAACTCGCGCTAGATCCAATGGCTTGCATGAATTTTGGGTGAGCAATTTGCAAGGGAAATAGACACCTGAAAAAGTGGTTTTCTCTCTCCACCCTCGTGCTACGTGTCACTCGATTAATGGAATCGAGCGCTCTCCTCTAAATACCACTTACCGCTTAGCGTCCGCCCGAAAACCATTGCCACTGTTACGCCTTTTGGAATATAACCACGTGCATTCACTTTGAATTTAACCCGATATTATATACTTTAACCCAATATATATGGTTATATACTTTAACCCAATATATACTCCTCCACTTTTTTTTGGTTTGATATTACTCCGCAATAGCTTCCAATGCATTTCTCCAATAGCTCTTCTATGATATTCCTCCGATATTGCACGTTATGGCTCCTCTGTTAACTGCTATTCTGCTGGCTTCTCCTCCTGATGTGTGTTCCTCTTCTGATGGCTTCCCTGATGGCTTTGCTCCTTGGCTTCTTGCTCTTGTTTTTTCATGGATCTTCTCTACTTCTTCTTGGCTTCTTTCTCCTATTTCTTCATGGATCTGCTCTGCTTCTCCTTGGCTTCATATCATCATTTAGTATCCTCGAATATTTCCATATTGACATACTCCTGTTGCTTCATGGATCTTCTCTACTTGGCTTCACATCATTGTTTACTGTTCAGAATATTTCCATATTGACATCAATGACAACTTAGATTAACAATGGATGTTAGTCGTGAATGTGGAGAATCATCGTGGGTTTCCCCAAGACATTATTTATTTAGATAAAATAATTTAATCACAATTTTTGCATTAACTTCTTCACTTCCTCCTCTTTAAGTATTGACTATGTGTATAATCCCTATGTCTACTCATGGAGAATTAGGCAAAAACTACATTTCATATGTCTTGGGTGGAAGCATTTTATGCTCTTGGAACACTTCTCTATAATCCTATAAAAGACAATTTGGATGGTATGTATGCTATTTTATACACCCCCTAGATGCACCTTTACTACTACCAACTTATATGCTTGCTAAATTTTCCTCCATAAGGGAAATGCAAATTGTTTGCTTAAACTAATCAACATATTAATTTGGTTGGAACTTACAAGTGAGATATTAGATTTATATTTTTCATAATGACAATCAAGGATTCTTCATCCTTGAATAATAGGTATCATATTTATCTTCGAAAAATATCATCCCTCTTGTACTGTAGGTGATTCCAAACATTATACCACATACATCAAGTGGCACTAATCTATCTCTAATTTATCAATCTAATTTTCATCAATGGAAAGTTTGATCTCATTATTTAGTAACTCTCGTATAGCCATGAACTCCATCTCTAATCTTTCTTACTAAGTCCCTTGTGATCAGTCAAACAAAGCCTTCTTGAATTGTACACTGATGTGGATTTTTTTTCCTTTCTTTCTCTTCATTATGATGGTGGTATATTGTGTTCACCTCCTTCAGACAGTGGTAAAAAAAATCTTTTCATCTACATATCAATTGTTATCTTTTTATTACCTTGAGGTATTTCTATATAGTCATTATTCTTCTTGGGTTCTTTACCATGACTCCTTGGATGCAACACAATATCGATCTTCCACCATTTATCTTTTATAAACAACTGTCTATGTTACAATGGTCATAGTTATTATTTGGATCCTTGAATTTATGGTCAATGGTGATCATCTTCTTACATTGTCCTTCCATTTATTTTTACATGTTTCCTTGGGAAAAATCATTTTGTGTTGTCTACATTGAACCACTTGGTTGTCCACACATATTTTTTTCCATTGCCATGTTTGTACACAAGTTTTATCAATGATATTGAATGCAAAGAATGTGACTTACCTCCATATATGACTATGTAATCTCCCCAAATATTTGATGACTACATCTAGACTTTTGGGAGAAATTCCCAATTGAATGGTCTATTTTATAAACTCCATATTGTACTCTTGTACACTCTATCATCTTCTTTGTTAGTAGTATCACAACAAATCCTTTAGTGATCTTCATACTTAATGGGATAAATGTGAGACTTCAAAAGCTCAATAAATACCTCCTAGCTTGTAGTTACTATAGGGTCATTATTTAGTTTAAGTATCATTATGTAGATTTCCCACCAAGTTCAAACATGGCCCTCTAAAATTATTTTTCTCTTTTCACTTGATGCCCACTAAAATAGACTTTCATTTACTACCACCATTGGTTCAACTTAACTACACCAAACTTGTCTTCATAGTACTCGATATCCACTTTGGCCTCCACTTTAAAAGGAGGCTAAGGAGACTAATAAGATGTGCTCTTAGAACTTCCTTTTTCTTCATGGACGCTTCTTTTTCTTCTCCATGTACCCTTTATTATTGATTTTTTTTTTTTTTGCATATCCATGAGAGATGAAATGCTCTTGAACAAGTATAAACTTTCTTGAAAATTTATAAACTTTCTTTCAAGTCATGTTCTCAAAATGACCATACTCTCAAAATAATGATTATAACTTTACAATTCTTATTAAAATACACCATTGATTTTTCTCTATATTAACTCTTCATCTCTAAAGTTTCATGTTGCTCCTTTTTTCTTTTTATCTTAATCTCCCATTCAATGAAGTGCAATTCTCTCTTGGATTTAGATAAAATATAAATATATTGCAACCTATACTATAATTTCGAAATAATAATAAGAAATGATATATATATGAACCCTATTTTAAATATTTTAATGAACAATTTATATTTAAACAATCATAACACGTTTAACTCGAATACATTTAAACTTTTTATATAAGATATAAAACTTACAAATTTACTAAAAATATTTTCTTCAAAATATATATCTAATATATAGCTATTTACTTTTTTATTATATAAATTTTGTTTTATTTTTAATTGTAAAATAAAAAACTTAATAATAATAGCATAAACAAAACACAAAATTCACCCAATATTTCATTTGTTTGATTATTTTTCTTAATTAAAAAATAAATTTAAATACAAAATTTACCATCACTCTTATTTTTTTTTTTTAATGAAAAAGAACAAACTCGAAACACAATAACCTAACTAAACAACTAGGCTTCATATTTTTAGGTTTGTATCTATCCTTTTTATTGCTCACTGCGGAACATAAAACTTTTGCAATAATAATGAATTCCCCTTTCTCCCCTTCAGTCCAAGGTTTTATGACTTTAACCCTCTTACTCAAGAGGGTGGTTCAAGGTTGGAATTTCAAAACAGGCTTATTGGTTAAATTTTACAGTTTTTATACTTTCTCGTTGGTTTTTACAATTTTATAAAATTTAAAATCGCACATGAGTGCATGGCTCAGCTGTCGGGGTAGTCCGCTAACTTGCACCCAGCCCGCCTTCGAACCTCCATCGTATTGCTGCGCTGCAGCCTATGCTGTTCTATTGCTAATATTATGGTTGATGTGATGGATTTAATGTGACAGTTGTCAGCTTGTTTGATATGTATATATGTAAAAAAAATAAAAGCTCAACATCCCTAAAGCCCAATATCCTTTGTTCTATTGCTAATATTCCAGTTGATGTGATGGATTTGATATGACAGTTGTCAGCTTGTCTGATATATATATGTAAAAAAAATATTCCAGTTGATGTGATGGATTTGATATGACAGTTGTCAGCTTGTCTGATATATATATGTAAAAAAAATAAAAACCCAATATCCCTTCTTCTGAGAACTAACCCTTCCTATTTAAAAAATTAATAATTTAAAATTATATTTAATTAGTAAATCACGAAATAACAAGCAATTTACCCATTATCATCTCGTTACAAACAATTTGCTCATCAAATGCCATCCCAACTTAAAATAAAGCTTTCGATCTATTTAAAATGCTGATGCAGGAATATTGTATTTAAAATGCTGATGCAGGAATATTGTAATCGACGAGTGAATATATTTTGCTTAAATTGATTTAGTTATTATTTTTCACAAATTCCAGATGTGACTAATCTTCAAAAATTTCGAATGTGATTGGTTAAAACATATCGGCCGACGGATTTTCCTTCAATGAATCTTACGAGAGTAGTAAGTTTTAAAAGTTGAAATCATATTTAATAACTATATTTTTTCGTTTTAATCATTCACATGCTTATCTGGACTGTAGATTTTCAAATATTCTTGAAACTTAATGGATATTTCACGGAGCTCATATTTATCAGAAAAAGATTCACATGCTTATCTGGACTGTAGATTCTCAAATATTCTTGAAATTTAATGGATATTTCACGGAGCTCATATTTATTAAAAAAAAAAAAAAAAACGAAATTAGACAAAGTTGAAAATATTCAGAGACTCAACTTTCAAATTCCCATCTGACAATATCATTTGCATGGCTCACGTCATTTCTGTTTTAATATTGACAGCTCTTTACAAAGTTATCTGGTGATTTGTCCCTTGCTGTTGATAGCCGAGTATCCGGAATCAACAACGCTCCATAATCGTTCAAAAGAGTAGCAGCTATGGTAGCTCTGATTGCAGTAGATGGTTTTGATGAGCTTAAGTAGATTTTCCGAATATTTAAAAATATGGATATGAGTAGTAAATTTCTGAAATATTCGGTAATCTCACGGACATGGATTTGACCGGACCTATATCCGTCAAATTCCTAAATATTCCAAAAATCTATAATCAACTTAAAAATGGCCAGTTGATTTTGCACCAAAGCTTACATAGACAAAGCGTACATAGACTTCACGTTGATAACAGATCCGGCAAAGTAGACCTGTAGACCAATGAATAATTCTAGTCAGGAATTATACCTAACAGAGGACGCACGCCCTTTGCGATGAATAACGTTCAGACGGAAGCTGGAAATAATAAACAACCATCACGCAGTTAAAACTTAAAACCTAATCGTAAATCACATTAAGGAGCTGCAAATATTAAACAATCACCGCCCTGTTAAAACCTAAGGGTAAATCACATTAAGTTTATTTGAAAAAAGAGATAACTTCAAGGAAATAATTGGGATAACAGAGACTCATGAATACATATAGCAAATGGGAAACTATTTAATAAGTTTATTCAACTATTTTTCCCAAAAACATTCAGTTAATATGCTGCGTTGAGTTCAAAATCACAGCTTTTATTTTTTATGTGAGGAGCTGGAGGAATAGTTTGTGGATTCCAAATTTTTGTAGGTATAGTGTTTGAATTATATTTTTGATAATGGAAATAGATTTAGCACTGTCAAAAATGTTTTAGACACTTAAATTATGAATTTTAAAAACTTTTATTTGTATTTACAAAAATCCCTGCCAACTTTTTTCAAAATATAAACAAAATATTCATAACTTTTCAATCAATACAACCATATATTATAGTAAAAGTCCATCCTCTTTAAAGTCCATTCTCTTTTCTTCAAATCTATAATAAAAATAAGTTCAGCTTTTACTTTATATGTTATAGTAAAAGTCAATCCTCTTTTATGGGAATCTGTAATGGAAATAAGTTCAGCTTTTACTTCATAGTAAAAATCAATCTTTTTTTTGGAATGTGTAATGGAGATAAGTTCATATTTCTTTATAAGATGGTGCAGAGAACGTTAACTGTCTGGCAACAAAATGGTACATTGAATTGCCAAGAACTTTATTTGATAACTTCAACACCTTAGCCACAACATTTTAATCCATTTTCAATTACCCATAAGATACGAAATAGGAACAAAGCTTCTTACCAATTTCAAACAGAGGACAACCACTCATATATCTGATCATATCCATGAGTTGAAGAACAACAACTCTGTAAGCTGATTCTTTTAAAATACACTATAAAAATATTAAAAAAAAATAGAAGGTCAATAAAGTGAAAGAATAAAAAGAAAGAAAGAATGAATGTTTGTGAAGTGAAAGAATAACATAATTAAAAATAGTTATGAAAAATTAGTAGATTATAACTATTTTTCAGGAAAATGGTCATAAATAAATAATTTAGTTAAATATATAGGTATTATATATATATTGAAATAGCTCTCTAATCTAACTAAGTTCCATTTTTTACGTAATCACCATATAATTATTTCATTTATATATTATCTATTTTAATTATAACTAACTACCTTTTATATATATATATAGTATAGTATGGGTCTCTAATCTAACTAATCCCATTTAATATTACTTTTAATTAACTTTTAACTAATTTCTATTATTTTTATTTTTAAATAATTGTATTTTAATTTTTGACTTTTTAATAATACATAGTTATTATAACTAAACTATCATCCTATAATTACATTTATATTTATATATATATATATAGAAGTTAGGTCTTTCTAATTCCCATATTAGTTACAATTTTTAATAAACTAATAACACAAACAACATCTATAAGTTTCTCGTTTATTTAATTTAAAGTATGATAATTAGCTCCTATTAAATTATCAATTTGACTTTTTGACTACGGTCCCTAAGTCAAAATTAGTCGTTAATCAAGATAGTCGTTGGAGGCTTTGGTTAGACTATTTAAGCAGGCATAACTCTGCTTAGACTATTTAAGCACGAATAACTATGCTTAGACTATTTAAGCACGCATAGCTGGATCTGTTTCTTCAACTTGTCCTGACGATGAACCACACTGGTTGGTTTGAAACGCGTCGACAAATGTTTGTCTACATGTGAAGTCAAAATTAGCCGTTGATCAAGATAGCTGTTGGAGGCTCTGCTTAGACTATTTAAGCACGTATAACTATGCTTAGACTATTTAAGCATGCATAGCTGGATATGTTTCTTCAACTTGTCCTTAAGATGAACCACATTGGTTGGTTTGAAAAGCGTCGAGAAATGTCTATCTACATGTAATTTACACCGAAATTATTCTTTCAACTATTATGGATCACAGAAGCCTCAATTCAACAATTTAATTAAATTTCAAAAATAATATCAAATATTAAACTCCACGCATAAACTTCGCATTAACTTTATATTTATGCCAAAAACAACAAGTGAAGAGAGATAACACAGCCACTTCTTAAAATATTGATCCTCGGAGGCTATACTCTCTCTCTTCTCCGATGGGCATCGACGAAAACCATACGCGTTCATATATCAGATTATCATAAGCAAAGGAAGGAGAACCCACAAAGCAAAAGAATTGCACATAATGAAGTATCTGCAAAGAATTGCAGAGATCTGCGAGTCCCAACAATATAACATTTTACGTCTTTTACTTTTAGCCGTATAGAAAAAACTAAAAATGTGGAATCATATCTCTCTAAGAGGGTATGTGGAATCTTATAGATATGGGCGCGATCAAGGATATATGCGCGGTCAAAAATTGACCCCATCATATCCGTCCGATTCGAGAAATCAACAATCCACTTAAGCTCATGGGTTCAAAGATGGACCAATAATAATCACACCAAGAAATGAAGCGGGCGGGAGGACGGTATCAACATGTTTCATCATATTATTATACCATGACCAGATGTAGCTTTGGAAAAAACTGAGTAAGATAAATGGAACCACATCTGCCAAAATATGGAACTGTCTTTACTTGTGGAGTATTGTAGCTTTGGAGAAAACGCCGGGCTTCCGGTGTAGATTCTCTACCGTCCATTCTCGGTCAATACCACGGGATCTACTCCATATTTACACCTGGAGGCTTGTACATATAATGGCAGTGAGCGGTACATAGGGCAGGCGACCGGTACATACAATAATGGCGAGCACCCAATTTACATAATTTGGCGTTCGGTAAGCGCCATTGTACATAATGCTGGCGAGCGTTAAGCACCAGAAAGGCGCTTTGTACGCGATCCAGAGAGTATGGCCATCCTCTATCCCATCATGATACTGAATAACCGCTTTCAATGTGAGTAACAAGGCAATGAACCCCCTCCACAAGCGTTCAATCCCTTGATGAACTTCCTTGGCTTTTAATACCGTGCAAGAATCTTCCTTGGCTTTTAATACCGTGCAAGAATCATATTATTTGAAAAGTGGGGGATCTTTGCCAGACATGATTTTCATCCTTTCATTCATTCCATTTAGTAGATGTTACAAGTATCCAGTGCCATCGAGCTTAAGTTAATTGTAGATTCCCACATATTCGGAATTCGACTCGGCGTGGTTAAAAAAATGATCATTCCTATGTCGGTCAGATTCTTGAATATTTTAGAAATCTGCAATCGACTTAAAGATGGCGTTTCATCTAGTTTATTCTTGTAGAATTTTTTATTGTTTTCTCTAGTTTAAGTCTATTGCAGATTCTCGGAATATTCAATCCCTGAATATTCGGGAATCAATAAAAAATTTCACTGTGCACATGTCCATTGGATTCTCGAATATTCCAAAAATCTGCAATCTTGACCATGCACATGTCCATTGGATTCTCGAATATTCCAGGGATCTGCAATCTTGACCGTTGACATGTCCATTGGATTCTCGAATATTCCAAAAATCTGCAATCTATCGTATCATCTAGCTTATACTTGTAGAATTTTTTATTTTCTCTTAAACCTTAGGATAGACAGTGGACTCTTCGATTTGAGATCCGCTTAACCTATTATTATGATTGTTTAGTTATTAAGAAATGTTCAATATTTTATATAATTTTGTTATAAAGAAATGCTTAATTTTGTTTTTTATTAGTTTTTTTTTTTTTTTCTCTCTCTGTCTTTTTTTCAAATGATCCTCAAGCTGTGTTCTCTCTTAGCTTTTTTACATGATCCTCTTTTGGGTTGGAAAGATATAGCTTTCAAGCAACACTCTAAAAGATTAGAGTTTTTTTATATAAAAAAACACACTACATAAATCTAAAAGAAAAATTGTAGAAATTAAAGCTGTTTGAAGGATGAGTTTACAGAGATCGACAAAAATGAGATAAAGCTGGGTTTTTATTATTGTGTCAGAATTATGTTGTTTGAAATGTGGGGGACGACATGACTTTCATTTCTTCATTCACAGTAATATGGATTG
The DNA here is from genome assembly GCA_000404065.3 of Pinus taeda. NCBI lineage: Eukaryota > Viridiplantae > Streptophyta > Pinopsida > Pinales > Pinaceae > Pinus > Pinus taeda. The sequence continues at coordinate 91,801 of APFE031477421.1, forward strand.
GATTGCTTGTAGTAGATGCTACAAGCATTCAGTAGCGTCTAGTTCATCTTTGTAAAAAAAAAAAATTGAAGCTTTAGTTTAGGTGGGAACTTTTTGGATTTGAGATTTTTTATTTAAGTTGTTGCGGATGATTGTCATTATTGTTTAGTTATTAAGAAATGTAAAAATTTTTGAATGTTATATTTATTTTTGTTTTTTATTAATTTATTGGTTTTTTAAGATTTTTTTTTCCTTTGTATTTATAAGTTATGATTTTCTCTTTCATTTGAAGCTGATCTAAAATAAGTTATGACTTTCTCTTTCATTTGAAGCTGATCTTTTTAAATTAGAAAATTAGAGTTCCTTATGTGAAAAAAACACCACATAAATCTAAAATCTACTTATAAAAAAATTGTAGAAATTAAGAATAATTTAATATGATTTTAAGGATTTGTTTGTAGATATTGGTGGAAGGATGAAAGGACAAAGATCATCAAAACTGAGTATAATTTATATATGGGGCAATGAAGTATATTAAAATTATTTAAAAATTTAAAAACAAATTTAATATTTTATTATAAATCTAAATGAAAATTTATCAACTTAATTTTTTAAATATTGCTTTTAAGTAAATTTTCTATTTATTCATTTTATTTAAATTTCCCAAAAACATTGTTATATTATTCCAAACCATTTATATATATATTCTAAAAAAATGTGTTGCATTATTCTAAACAATTTTTTTATTTTTAATTTATTCGAAAATTTAAAAAAAAAGTCTTTTTAAAAGATATATGATGTTAAATGTCTCAACAATAATATTGAAAAATTCACTCTTCATCATGTTTAAGAATATTTGTGGAGTAAGGTTTTAATTAGCAATTGTATCGTATGTTGCAAAAGAAAGTTTTAACTAGCAATTATACTGATGTTGCAAAAAAATGCCATAAGTCATAAATTCCAAAAAAAAATTAGAAAATAAAAATAAATCATTATATTATATAAAATTTATATCAATTATATATGAACATCCAAACCAATTAATATATATATATGATCATTAAAAAAATTATTACAAAAACAATTTCATAGAAAGAAAATTCCATGGTTAATTTTTTTAATTGGATTCCCTGAAATAATGACTTACCAAGATATCCATTTCTGCTCATCAATAGTTTCAAACTCAACAAAATTTACATCTACCACCCAGAATATTCCTTCTGTGGATGTTTCATTTTGAAATCTACCAACCTAAATATTCCTTCTGTGAGTGATCCATTTTTATCAAACAGTATCCATTTTTATCAAACAGTAGCATGCCTCCCCAGGGCTTCCAGATACCTCCCAGCTTTGATGAGGAGGCCTGTTTTAGTAGAATGGGCTAATCCACAAGATGTGGCCACTGGAGTTGTGATAACCAATACACATGGGCAAGCAATCACCAGAACAACTAAGGCTTTGTGAACCCATTTTCTAAATCCAAGCTAGTGGTCAATCAAAGGTGTCAATGTCATCGATAATAGTTGTACATGCATTCCAATACAGCAAAGCCCCATTCCCTCCTTCCAGCAAAGCCCCATTCCCTCTTTCCAACGAGGGGCCAAAAATTCCAAGCAGTAGTATTTGTTGTTCCTCTCCCAATCCTGTCACCTGCTACCAGTCTTAAAGTGGAAATAGTAGGCGAAACATCCAACCGTTACTCCAAACAGTCACCTGCTACCAATCTTACGGTGGCAATAATAGGTGAAACAACCAACCATTACTCCCAACAACCACAGATGTACTAACTTGAAACAGAAAATGAGAAAATTGGAGTTGTAACAGAAATGCATAAGAGCCTCTGGGACATCAATGGAACAGATCTGGACGAGTGACGATGGAAACTTTGGCATATATCTGTAAAAACGGTTACGGTTTATATTTTCCTTCCATGAACTTTTTTCTGATGATCAAACGAAAACGGTTAGGGTTTAATTTTTCTTTCCAACAATTATTCTTATGATGATCGGATTATTGGATATGATCTAATTGTCTAACACATGATCCAATGATCTAGAGTAATGATAGGTAGGCTAGAAAGAAGTTCTTTTCGAAAGGGATTTTTTTTTTTTTTTAAATTATAGCCAGAAAGAAGTTCTTTTCCAAAGGGAAATATTTTTTTTTTAAATTATAAATTATAATTGTTATTATTATTGATGATAAAAATATTAATATATAAGTTAAACATATATATACATATAACAAGTAGCAAGATTCTTAACCATGGAGATTTACTTCACTTTTATCATAGAAATTCTTAATTAATAGGTAAGTTTTTTTACAATATCATGAGCCAATATCATGGCTTATCAATATAACATGGCCAAAAAACGATAAATCATTTCATATAGCACTTTTCCTTATGATTTTTTTTTTTAATTAATCAATTTAAATCAAATGATGAAAATATCTTAACTTACTTTGGGGATAAATGTCAACCTTTCATTTGTAAATATTATTGAGAATATTCTAAAATATTCAATGATATTAATTCACTGTCATCCACCATTCAAAATTATCGAAATCGTATTCCAAAATAGACACATTGATGCTGTCAAATACCTGGGTGCACCAATCTTCAAACCTTAATGGCTACGGCCCCTTTAACTAGTCTTTGTAGAATAATTCACTACAATAGCCCAACCTTGAACAATTAGTGTTATCAAAACTTTATAACACAACCCTTAACCTTATGCAATCCTTAAGTTGCATATGAAACAAACCCCACTTTATAACTATGGAATGTTGGACTTATGCATAATTCCTTCATATTTGCGCTATTTCTATTATATATATTTTATAATAGAAATACGCCATAAAAATTCTTTCTCCACTTTTAGCATAGGCTCTGCACAACTATCGAGGCTACACTTTATCGCAATTGCAATCGAACCTCCGCGAGGTTCATTAACACAGGCTCTATCGCATCCGATATGCAATAACACAATATCGGATTCCAAATATTATTAACATCGAGCATATAACTTATCAGGTCTTCTCATCGCATGTCACATTACTTTCCTCTGATCCCTATCAGCGCTTCATCGGCGATCGACATACTAGCCGTCGCAACATCGCAATTCTATGTTCATTGTCCCTTGAGACCTCCGACTTCCGATTTGCAATTAGATCGCGACCATTGATCTGGTTCCGATCCAACGGTCCTCAATTAATCGATGATCGCTCATCGCAACTGCCCAAAGCCCGGTTCCAATAACTTCAAAAGGATTCCACCAATGCAGTTTAATCCTGGTCGTTGATCATAAAGATCCAACAGCTACAGTCCATCGATACTTCGTTCTTTCACCCTTCTCTTCACTTGGTTTTTTTTTTCACCATTTCTTCAGTTCTTTCATGGTTTTGGGATCTCTTCAAAGATTCTTCATTTCGCTATTCTGTTGTGCAATTCTTCTCTCCTAAGCTTAAACTCTGTGATTCTTTAATCACGAATGCTTCAAGCATTTCTTTAGTTCTTCCTTTGAATGGATTCAACAACCCATCATGATCCTCCACCTCGTTTTCACCCTTTCCTCTCTGTGTATTTGCTCTCCTCTTTGTGTTCACCAAATTCACCTGCACATATATATGTATTGCACAGAAACCCTGACTCACATTATTTTTAACATTCAATCACTCGAAACACACATTTATACTGATTTGAATTAATCTCCGCACATAACAAATAAACAAAGGGTTACATATTGGACTCTCTCTCTCTCTCTCTCCCTCTCTCTCTCTCTCTCTCTGGCCTACTCTTCTAATATCAATGGCCCCTTTTACACTCTGCCCATAGTGTAGAATTTTGTAGAATTTTTCTACAAATCAGCTAGCTCTGATACCATGTAGAAGTTTTTCTACAAATCAGCTAGCTCCGATACCATGTAGAAATTTCCCACCTGTAGATTAAGTAGTAATGCAATGTACTAAAGCAAAACACTTGATCTACTTCTACAAACAATTTAGCGGAAGCTTAATCAACCATGCACAACATCAATAAGACCAGATATAACTAATATAAAGAAATCAAACACACACAACATAGAAGATATAAGCAGGGGAAAGCACCAGCCTAAAAACCCATCTCTGTATTATCATACAAGTGGAAATATGTCTGAATTACACAAAGCCTTAGCTCGAAAGCTATCAAGCTCTCAGTACAATCCCTTTGTTACTCATAAACAGCCAAAGGCTTCTCACAAACCTTCTCCTCTGCCCTCCAAGCCTCCTATTTCTATGCATAGTTTTTCTTGGGTCCTCCAGCCGCAACCTATGTGATTCTCACCTCACACACAACATTGACCTCTGAAATAACTGCACAAACCTGAAGGAGATAAATCCTCATCATGGATGAGCTTCCTTTATAGGAAAAATATTCATCCAACTAATGATACATTGTCCCACATCTGATCTCAACTGGGTCTCTGACAGAACTAACATGCATCAGTTATCCATGAGCAAATACACAGTTAGTTGTCACATGCATGCAAGCACCAACAAACTATATCTCATTAATTTAACAACTTGTTAAATTAATCTAACTGAACTTGACTAAGTTAAACTAAGTCAACTGATCCTCTCAATATAGAACTCATCCTTAATTCCTCAATCAATGGAGCAAATCAAGGACACATTCCCCAATCAATGGAGAAATAATTGCATGTCCTCACAAAGACTTCAAGTTTTCTTTTCCTTAACTAATTAACTCATGGAAAATTAATTAATTAATATTCCAAACTGCTGGTAAGACCAAATTCGAATTTACTTCCTATAGATAGACCAGGGACTCCTATAAATAGGAAGGGACCCAGAAATGCTATTTTTAGAAGATGATATTTTTAGTAGTTTCACCTCTCACCCAAGGTGGTTAAAATGCTCATTGGCCAAACTGCTATTTTTAGAAGTGCTATGTTTAGCAGTTCTATTTTTAGCACTTCCTACATTTAGCATTTCTTGTTGCACACTTTTCAGCACGCAGGCTTACAAACACATTCTAATCTGGCTAAAAAAAGAAGAACCCCTCCCTCTCTCTCTCTCCTTTTATTTTAATACATTGTTAGCAGTTTCTTTTACAGTTGAGGAACTATTCCTCAGTTATTTTTCGGTTGCCCAACAGTTTCTTCAAACAGTTCTGAACTAATCCTAACTTAATCTGTTTGCCTAATTCAGGAACTAACAATGGCTGAGTTAGCCTTAATTTTAAATGAAACAAAATAAAACAAAAACAACAAAATATTTCCCAGTTGTCACCTCTTCATTCGGATGCTCCTGCATCACACACGTATGGCTTGATTATAACTTTATTTTATATTATTATTATTAATATATATAAAATCAATTGTGTCAATTTTGTATAGTGCTCTTCTATCTCCAAATAGTTATGTCATTGTTCCCTTGAATTAGGTGATTAATAAAAAAGATATGTCCCATGAACAAATGTCATATGAAGTTATGATTTCTTGAGCATGTATTATTGATGAATTTTGATATTGGCCCATGGTATTGTAACAAAGTCTATTTATAAATTAAGAATGTCCATGGTAAAGTGGGGATAAGTTTTCATGGTTAAGAATATTATGTGTATATATATGGTTAACTTATATATTATTTATTTTTACAATTAATAATAATCATAATTTAAAACAAAGCTATGATTTAGTTAGTTTTTATGATTTTTTCAATTTTATGGATTGATGTCTATGGATATTTATCAACCATTATTATAATTTCTATGGTTGGTAGCCACCTATGGCATGAATTTATGATAGGCATTAAACATTTACTTCAACATACATCTCACATTGCTAACATTAATAAAATCATAAAAAACTAACTTTATTATTATTACTATAGAAGGAATTAATATATAAGTTAAGAATAAACACATTTAGAAAATGCATGGAACAATATTTTTAAGCCTGGAAATTCACCCCACTTTATCATGGACATTCTTAATGTGTAAATAGGTTTTGTTACAATATCATGAGTTAATAGCATGACTTATCAATACCATATGACCAAAATACTATAAATCATTTCATAACACCCTTGTTCATATGTTTTTTTTTTAAATTAATTAATTGAGTTAAATGAGAAAAAAGTATCTAACTATTTTCCAATCTTTTATGAATACTACTAAAAAATATTCTAAAATAATCTATAAAAGTTAAATCCCCACCATCGAGTTAAAAATGATTCATAATTAAATTAATATTCTTGAATCCTTATTTCCAAATAAATGACTAATTGAGATATGGATTTTTGGGCATGTGGTATATATGATTTATGGTATCAGGCCAGGTACCTGATAAAGCTGACTAAATATTCTTTCATTTTCTTTTAAATATACATATGTTTAGCTCATATATTAATTATTTTTATAATTACTATAGACCTATCTTCTAAATATAATGTTTATAAAAAATTTACAAAAAAATTGTTAGGGTTTATATTTTCCTTCCACCAACTTTGCTTTGATGATCGAACTAATCTCTTTCCAGCAAACTTTGCTATGATGATCGAACTATTGGACACCATCTAACACATGATCCAATGATCCAATATAATGTTTATAAAAGATTTACAAGAAAATTGTTAGGGTTTATATTTTCCTTCCACCAACTTTGCTTTGATGATCAAACTAAAATTGTTAGGGTTTAATTTTTCTTTCCAACAAACTTTGACTTTCCATCAAACTATTAGGGTTTAATTTTTCTTTCCAACAAAATTTGCCTTTCCATCAAACTTTGTTATGATGATCAAACGATTGGATATTCTCCAAGGGTTTAATTTTTCTTTCCAACAAACTTTGCTATGATGATTGAACAATTGGACGTCATCTAACACATGATCCAATGATCCAATTGGAAATTGTATAACACATGATCCAATGATCCAAAGTAATGACAAGTAGGCGAGATGGAACAGTGACAAGTAGGCTCGAAGTTCTTTCCAGAGGGAAACACCTTCCGAAATAATTATATTTTTTTTTAATTACTATTGTTATTATTATTGATGATAAAAATGTTTAACATATATACATATAACAAGTAGCAAGATTACATAAATATATATTTTTTTAAATTACTATTGTTATTATTATTATTGATGATAAAAAAGTTTAGCATATAAACATATATAAAAACATATATATACATATAACAAGTAGCAAGATTCTTAACCATGGAGATTCACCCCACATTATCATAGAAATTCTTAATTAATAGGTAAGTTTTTTTATAATATCATGAGTGAATATCATGGCTTATCAATATCACATGGCCAAGAAATGATAAATCATTTCATATTGCATGTGTCCATATGACTTTTTTTTTTAATTAATCAATTTAATTCAAACCTTTCATTTGTAAATATTATTGAGAATATTCTAAAATATTCAATAAGATTAATTCCCTACTATCCACCATTCAAAAATATCGAAAGCATATTCCAAAATAGACACACCTATGGCTTAATTATAATTGTCTATTTTGTATAGTGCTTCTTTATCTCCAAAGTAGTTTCACCTCTCACCCAAGGTGGCTAAAATGCTCATTGGCCAAACTACTATTTTTAGAAGTGCTATTTTTAGCAGTTCTATTTTTAGCACTTCCTAAATTTAGCATTTCTTGTTGCACACTTTTCAACACGCAGGCTTACAAACACATTCTAATCTGGCTAAAAAAAAGAAGAACCCCTCCCTCTCTCTCTCTCCTTTCTTTTTAATACATTGTTAGCAATTTCTTTTACAGTTGAGGAGCTATTTCTCAGTTATTTTGGTTGCCCAAGAGTTTCTTCAAACAGTTCTGAAATAATCCTAACTTAATGTGTTTGCCTAATTCAGGAAGTAACAATGGTTGAGTGAGCCTTAATTTTAAATGAAACAAAATAAAACAGAAACAACAAAATATTTCCCAGTTGTCACCTCTTCATTCGGATGCTCCTGCATCACACACCTATGGCTTGATTATAACTTTATTTTATATTATTATTATTATTATTAAAAAAATCAATTGTGTCATTTTGTGATAGTTCTTCTTTATCTCCAAAGTAGTTATGTCATTCTTTCCCTTTGAATTAGGTTGATTAATAAAAAAGTATATGTCCCATGAACAAATGTCATATGAAGTTATGATTTCTTGAGCATGTATTATTGATGAATTTTGATATTGGCCCATGGTATTGTAACAAAGTCTATTTATAAATTAAGAATGTCCATGGTAAAGTGGGGATAAGTTTTCATGGTTAAGAATATTATGTGTATATATATGGTTAACTTATATATTATTTATTTTTACAATTAATAATAATCATAATTTAAAACAAAGCTATGATTTAGTTAGTTTTTATGATTTTTTCAATTTTATGGATTGATGTCTATGGATATTTATCAACCATTATTATAATTTCTATGGTTGGTAGCCACCTATGGCATGAATTTATGATAGGCATTAAACATTTACTTCAACATACATCTCACATTGCTAACATTAATAAAATCATAAAAAACTAACTTTATTATTATAATTATAGAAGGAATTAATATATAAGTTAAGAATAGACACATTTAAAAAATGCATGGAACAATATTTTTAAGCCTGGAAATTCACCCCACCTTTACCATGGAATTCTTAATGTGTAAATAGGTTTTGTTACAATACCATGAGTTAATAGCATGACTTATCAATACCATATGACCAAAATTACTATAAATCATTCATAGCACCCTTGTTCATATGTTTTTTTTAATTAATTAATTTAGTTAAATGAGGAAAAAGTATCTAACTATTTTTCAATCTTTTATGAATACTACTAAAAGATATTCTAAAATAATCTGTAAAAGTTAAATCCCCACCATAGTTAAAAATTATTTCATAATTAAATTAATATTCTTGAATCCTTATTTCCAAATAAATGACTAATTGAGATATGGATTTTTGGGCATGTGGTATATATGATTTATGGTATCAGGCCAGGTACCTGATAAAGCTGACTAAATATTCTTTCATTTTCTTTTAAATATACATATGTTTAGCTCATATATTAATTATTTTTATAATTACTATAGACCTATCTTCTAAATATAATGTTTATAAAAAATTTACAAAAAAATTGTTAGGGTTTATATTTTCCTTCCACCAACTTTGCTTTGATGATCGAACTAATCTCTTTCCAGCAAACTTTGCTATGATGATCGAACTATTGGACACCATCTAACACATGATCCAATGATCCAATATAATGTTTATAAAAGATTTACAAGAAAATTGTTAGGGTTTATATTTTCCTTCCACCAACTTTGCTTTGATGATCAAACTAAAATTGTTAGGGTTTAATTTTTCTTTCCAACAAACTTTGACTTTCCATCAAACTATTAGGGTTTAATTTTTCTTTCCAACAAAATTTGCCTTTCCATCAAACTTTGTTATGATGATCAAACGATTGGATATTCTCCAAGGGTTTAATTTTTCTTTCCAATAAACTTTGCTATGATGATTGAACTATTGGACATCATCTAACACATGATCTAATGATCCAAAGTAATGACAAGTAGGCGAGATGGAACAATGACAAGTAGGCTTGAAGTTCTTTCAAGAGGGAAACACTTTCCAAAGTAATTATATTTTTTTAATTACTATTGTTATTATTATTGATGATAAAAATGTTTAACATATATACATATAAACATATATATACATATAACAAGTAGCAAGATTACGTAAATATATATATTTTTAAATTACTATTTTTATTATTATTGATTGAATAAAATTTTATCATATATACATATAAACATATATAAAAACATATATTACATATAACAAGTAGCAAAATTCTTAACCATGGAGATTCACCCACTTTATCATAGTAATTCTTAATTAATAGGTAAGCTTTTTTAGAATATCATGAACCAATATCATGGCTTATCAATATCACATGGCCAAAAAACGATAAATCGTTTCATATGGCACTTGTTGATATGACTTTTTTTTAATTAATCAATTTAATTCAAATGATAAAAAGATCGTAACTTACTTTGGGGATAAATGTCATCCTTTCATTTGTAAATATTATTGAGAAAATTATAAAATAGTCAATGAGATTAATTCCCTACCATCCACCATTCAAAATTATCGAAGGAATATTCCAAAATAGACATACCTATGGCTTAATTATAACTTTATTTTATATAATTATAATTATAATTATAATAATTATTAAAATATTAATTGTGTCTATTTTGTGATAGTGCTTCTTTATCTCCAAAGTAGTTATGTCATTGTTTCCCTTTTAATTAGGTTGATTAATAAAAAAGATATGTCCCAAGAACAAGCATCATATGAAGAAGTTATGATTTCTTGGGCATGTAATATTGATAAATTTTGATATTGGCCCATTGTATTGTAACAAAGTATATTTATAAATTGAGAATGTCCATGGTAAAGTGGGGATAAGTCTTCATGGTTAAGAACCTTGTTAACTTATATATTAATTCTTTTTACAATTAATAATAGTAATAATTTAAAATAAAGCTATGATTTAGTTCGTTTTTATGATTTTTTCAATTTTAACAAAGTGGGATGGGTGTTCTTCAAACACTATTTACTAGAGCCTATAGAATATCAGATGAGACCCACACCGAGGAAGAGATCATTTACTTAAGAAAAGTAAAGTATTCACTAGCTTAGTATACAATAATAAAAACATCATTAAAGCCATTCAGAAAGCCAAATCCGAAAGCAAGAAAGAAAAATCTGAAAACCAACCATCTGCTAATGCTTACCTTCCATACATTCGTGGTGTCACTAACAAGCTAGCTAAAGTTCTCATGAAGAAAGATATCAAAACCTCATTCAAACCCTTGACGACTATCAAACAAATAATGAAATCTGTCAAGGACAACCTGGAGCACCACCAGCAGAAAGGTGTTTATATGATTAATTGTTCCTGTGGGGAACACTATATTGGGGAAATAGGTAGGTATGTCAAAATCAGGCTCAAAGAGCATGGCACAGATACCCATAATAAAAGAACTCGTTCTTCAGCTTTAGCTGAGCATGCAGGAAAGACAAACCACCATATCTACTTGAAGACACAAAGGTCATTGTTAGGATATTCCAACACATAGGAATAGTTAAGTATAACTTGGTCTAGTATAGAGTTAGGTAAAGTGTGTTTCTTTACTATGTACATTTGTAACTTACAATCCGACGGTCACGA
>APFE031477421.1:103055-119234 GCA_000404065.3 Pinus taeda
ATTATAGAAGGAATTAATATATAAGTTAAGAATAGACACATTTAAAAAATGCATGGAACAATATTTTTAACCATGGAAATTCACCCCACCTTACCATGGACATTCTTAATCTGTAAATAGGTTTTGTTACAATACCATGAGTTAATAGCATGACCTATCAATACTATACGACGAAAAAAACTTATAAATCCATTGCATAAACCCTTCTTCATATCTTTTTTTTTATTAAATTAATTTAATTAAATGAGAAAAGTATCTAACTATTTTTCAAGTCTTTTATGAATACTTACTTAAAAAATATTCTAAAATATCTATAAAAGGTTAAATCCTACCATCGAGTTAAAAGATATTCATTATTATACTACAAATCTTTGAATCCATTTCCAAATAAATAGGACTAATTGAGCATGTGAATTTTATGGACATTGTGGTATAGATGATTGTATAGTATCAAGCAAGAAAAGTACCATGATTAAAGTTGAATAAATCCTTGTTAATTTCTTCCTAAATAATAGTTTAGTTTATTATATTAATTCTTTTATAATTACTATAGACCCATCTTCTAAATATTTATATTAAATTATTAACTATATTTTAATTTATATGATCAAATTAACAATTTATACCAATGTATTATAAGACACATTTTTTGATACATACATAAATTACTAACTATTAATGTTTATGAACTATTTAATCTATATCAATTTGCTATTTATAATTTCACTCTACCATTAAAACATAATTGTAAAAAAAAGTAAGAATAGCGAGTCCAGTTGTTTTTATATAAATGATAGAAATAAGCAAAAACAATATATGCATGTATATAATAAAATATGAAATAATGAAGCAACATGTTTTGCATTATGTTGGTTTGTTATGTATTTAATTTTTTATTTTTGTATCAAAATGAGCCTACTATGGTAAAGCTACGGGGACTATGTAATATGGAAGAGTACACATCCGTTATGAAGTGATAGAGCTAATGGTTACTATGAGGTAAGTGAGTGATTTATATGTATATTCATGGGCTGGAATTGAAGCAAAAAAGACATAAATGATTCTTGCAACAAGATGGTGAAGGCAGCAACAATTCCTCTTTGTATTAGAATTGCTAGTGGGACCTCTACGATAGAGGTGTTAGCACATTGGATTTAAAAGGGCTCATGAAATGGCTTTCAAGTTGAGTTGTCATGAAAATGGCGTCCTTAGACATCAAGTGTGATTATGTAAGGAGATGAAGTCAGAAATAGACGAGGGAGTTTCAATTTTAGCTGACATTTCATTCCATGAAAAATGAAAGAAATGCAAATCATGTTCCAGTGTTGCAAGCTAATATTATTGTGAGGAAGTTGTGGTTTTGGAAACAGAATTTGATAAGAGTTTGGACAAGGTCAACGAAATTGGTGAAAAGCCTCAAGTGGCTAGACGAGTGTGATAGAGACAACATGAACACATTGTTGGATGGATTATTGAAGCCTGCATATAGAATAAATGATTGATGTATTGATCTCGGGTAAAACATAGTTCATACCCCCTGTTGTGTAATTGGGCAATTTTTAGTGCTATGTTATGCATCCATGGTGGGAGGGTGTTGTCTTTATTGTTAACTGTGGTGCAACAATAACTTTAAATAAATATAATATTTATTTATAAAGAATGTTCAAAATAATATGAAATATGTATTAAAATTTACCAATAATTATATATTTATATATCTATATATAGATATATATAAATATAATATATACTATTATTACCATATTATAATATAATATATAATATATATTAATATACTATCATATATAATATAAATATAAATAAGTTTCATTGTTCTTGTCAAAAAAAATTCCTCGTCCTGAACTACAATGTATAAAACTCAAGACCAACATTACGCATTTTTTTTGTAACTCCACGTTGTTGAAAGAGGATCAATAACCAATTCTCTCTCGAAAGAGATTAAGAAAAGCAATTTTCTATCGATTTTTTTTAGCTGAGTGGCAATAATTAAGTAATTTGAAGAAGTGTAGATGGTTAAAAAATTTAACAAAGTATTAAAATATACAGTTTATGTTTAATATTATCCAATTCTAATATAAATAAAAATATAAATCCCAATCATTAAAAATTTTACATTATTAATGAAAAAACGAGAAGTTCACGGTTGTGAAGCTTCTTTTTCCTTATTATTTTTGCAGATAATAACTTATGCTACTTTGATTTTACATTAAAAGCTCTGCCTCTGCTGAAAAATGCATCTCCCTAATTGATGGAACAGTGTCCAAGATCAATATTGTTAACCTGATCCACCTTAAAATAATTTTGAACAGACAATACTCTAATTTACAAACATGAATAAGAGTATCCACACAGATGAAAAGAATGAAAACTTTGTGATGTTCAGCAAGGTATCTGGTAAGTGAACCATTTCATCACTTTAAGAGGAAGTTTCAACAGACCAACTGCCATGTTTACCGGCTCTGAAATGTATATACAACATGGGCATAGGCAAGTCAATATCGAAATATTCAAAACTAATACAAGATATGGCAAAAAAAAATCATATTCCAAAAATTTATAATCAACTGGCCATACAATCTAAATGGTAAGAACCTAAAAATCTGAAAAAGAGGATATGTTAAAGATTTGCAAAAGAAAACTTACCCCAAGATCCAGATGGTTTCACCCAAAACTATAAAGATGAGGGACAATAATGTAAAGGGAAGAGCTAATGAAAACCCAAGAGTTTTTGCAATTGCCCATTTTTCTGAGTATCTAAATCTCAGTGATTTTACTGCACGATGTTATTGACCGAGATCCCTGTGTATCATCTGACACTTCGAATGTAGTAATTCTCCAATCCAAATATAGCTCGAATCAATGGAGGGTTGTTTATACATAATTTGCATTATCAGGTGATGTTTATCAATGAGGTCAACTTCATTGCAAGTTTCTTGCATCCTAGAAGAATCCGTCTCTATGTGGACCTGCTCTTGATAATACCTAGTGTTCCAAGGTTCACTTACTCGACTTCCATCTGGAAGTTGTAGTATACTTCACAAATTGAAATACTTACACAAACGAAAAAAACTTCTCATGCTTGCCTTCTCACCTTTTTACTATCTCTAGGATACATAGTGGTATGAGTCGTTCTTTAACTAACTTCCAGTGTATAATGATCCAACAAATTTCCAGTGTACAATGCGCAACAACCTATAATACGAGGGAGATTAAAAAAGTTTCACTTACTCGACTTTCATCTAGAAGTTGCAGTATACTTCACAAATTGAAATACTTACACAAATGAAAAAACTTCTCATGGTTTCCTTCTCATGCTTGCCTTCTCGCCTTTTTACTGTCTCTAGGATACGTAGTGGTATGAGTCATTCTTTAACTAACTTCTAGTGTATAACAATCCATTGAAATTCCAGCGTACAATGCGCAATAGCCTATAATGATCCAATGGGGGAGATTAAAAAAGGTTCACTTACTCGACTTTCGTATGGAAGTTGCAGTATTCTTCACAAATTGAAATACTTACACAAATGGAAAAATTCTCATGGTTTCCTTCTCATGCTTGCCTTCTCGCCTTTTTACTGTCTCTAGGATACATAGTGGTATGAGTTGTTCTTTAACTAACTTCCAGTGTATAACGATCCAACGGACTTCTAGCGTACAATGCGCAATAGCCTATAATGATCCAACGGGGGAGATTAAAAAAGGTTCACTTACTGGACTTTCATCTGGAAGTTCCAGTATACTTCACAAATTGAAATACTTACACAAATGAAAAAACTTCTCATGCTTTCCTTCTTGTCTTTTTACTGTCTCTAGGATACATGGTGGTATGAGTCATTCTTTAACTAACTTCTAGTGTATAACGATCCAACGAACTTCAAGCATACAATGCACAACAACTTATAATGATCCAACAGGGGAGATTAAAAAAGGTTCACTTACTCAACTTTTGTCTGGAAGTTGTAGTATACTTCACAAATTGAAATACTTACACAAATGAAAAAACTTCTCATGTTTTCCTTCTCGTGCTTGCCTTCTCGCCTTTTTACTATCTCTAGGATACATAGTGGTATGAGTCGTTCTTTAACTAATTTCCAGTGCATAATGATCCAACGAACTTCCAGCGTATAATGCACAACAGCCTATAATGATCCATCGGGGGAGACTTTTTTAATCGGTTAACCCAAGGGAAGTTCTTCCCAAATAGAAATGCTTTAGGGCGTAAATAACATCTTTGAAAATTATTATTACTAGCAATTGCACCACTTGTTGCAATGGAAATGTTGTAAAGCTGTAGTATGTTATAAGAAATTTTAGAAACTGGATAAATATTGAAAATAAAGTATTTAATTGGATCATCCATATGAAGTTTTTTTTTACTTCTTACTAAAAGAAGATTTTTACAATGTTATCAGGGATATAGTGAAGATTTTTATTAATATTAAAAATGATGAGGGAAGCCATTATGGAGTAATTTGCTATGTTTTTTACTCGTGATTACATCATTTTCTTGTATACTAAGTAATAATAAAGTTAAAAGGAAATCATAAATCTGGGCACATGAATTTTATGGCCCATGGTCTTAAAGCCTCTTGATTATATGTGATGAAGTTGTTAAAAGCTTGAGGATTCTCTATTGTAACATTCTTGAATTAAGTGGAGGGCTCACTTTGGCTGGTTTGGCTTCTTTTAAGCCATTAGAAATAGTAGATATATTATTCAGTTTTATTGTAAGGGATTCTAGGGTAAAATATGGTGTTTGTGTATTTTTAATTGTTTGTGTTATCATGTATTATAAAAGTCATTTATTTCTATCTCATTATTCAACATTTGTTAATATTTGTTAAACATCGATAAGGATGAAATCTCATAAAAAAAATGCATCTCGAGAGAGAGAGAGATTTGATCCCTCTAAAAACTTGGTAAGAAAATGAAAGAATTAATTTATTAGTATAAAACTTTAAAATATTGTACAAACTATTAATCAAAAACACAAATTAATACAAAGTTATTATTATCATTATATTAAAAGCCATATTTCATTGTATAAAAAAAATTAAAATAATTTTCTTTTAATAATTGACAAATTCCTATAAGTACACAAGTTCATCTAACCATTTGAGAGTCCTAGCATCACATTAACAATAAAGCATCAGTCCAAGGTCTGAGTAAGGGAGTTAAGGGGCTCAGCCTTCAGGTTGACACATCTCAGACTCGAGATCCATTTCCTTCTATGTTCGTTTTCTCTTGAGCCTTCAAAATAACAAGAAAATCAGAAAATTAATTTATCGTGTTCACTCAACATTTGTTAACATTTGTTAAACATCGATAAGGATCAAATCTCTTTTCACTATAAAAAAAATGCATCTCAAGAGAAAAATTTGACCCCTCTAAAAACTTGGTTAAAAAACGAAAAAAAATAAAAATAAATAAATAATATTATTATTAATATAAAACTTTAAAATATTGTAGAAATAATTTATCAAAAACACAAATTAATACAAAGATATTATTATCCTAATATTAAAAATCATATTTCATTGTATAAAAATTTAAAAAAATAAAACAACTTTTTATAATTGGCAAATTCCTATAAGTA
The DNA here is from genome assembly GCA_000404065.3 of Pinus taeda. NCBI lineage: Eukaryota > Viridiplantae > Streptophyta > Pinopsida > Pinales > Pinaceae > Pinus > Pinus taeda. The sequence goes on from APFE031477421.1 coordinate 108,673, forward strand.
CACAAGTTCATCTAACGATTTGAAAGTCCTAGCATCACATTAACAATAAAGCATCAGTCCAAGGTCTAACTAAGGGAGGTAAGGGGCTCATCCTTCAGGTTGACACATCTCAGACTCCAAATCCATTTTATTCTTTGTTCGCTTTCTCTTGAGCCTCTCTTTCCTTTCATCACCCTCCATCTTATCAATAAATCTAGAAAATTTGGATAGTTTAGAGTAGGCCAAGGTCACATTTTTCCTGAACATTGATCTCCCTTGGTTTTTTTTTACAAGTGGGAAATGACTATTATTGTTGGTTAATGGAGCCCATCTCCCCATCCACTTGTTTAACACCTGTTTCATAAGATGGGAAAACAAAAATTTGATCACAAATTTATTAATAAATAATAAAAACAAAAAACAATAATTAACTATCATTCCCAGTCAAATAACGATTATATATAATAGTAACAAACTACTAAAAAACAATATATATATATATTATATATATATATATATATAGTCTAGGGTACCTAGTACCCTAAGGTAAACTAATTAGAAAACCTAAATAAAAAGATGTTTTGAAATATCCCATCTCTTCTTAAAGCATTTCAAGTTTCAAAATAGACCTCTAAATAAATGTTATTATCATTTTATTTTGTACTGAAAAAATTTAAATTGCTATCTGATGTAGGAGCATTCAACCCAAGGAAAATCATTGTATTTTAGTAGACATAGGGGGGTCATGTGTTTTAAGGAAGTTGGTTTCCTAAGTCTCAAATTAATGTAATATTTAGGCTTTTAAGTGATTAGAATAGCAATTAATTAGATGTGTGAGGATGTTTGTAAATGCTCTCGAATAAAGGAGAACATGAGTGGTTAATAATGACAAGAGAGTTAGAAGTCAATTATAACTATAAAGGTAGTTTAATGATTCGATGAAATAGAGAGAGTTATTAGGAATTAATTGAAGTTAGAAGTGGACACAGAGGACATTTAGGAGTCAGTTCAGTAGATCTAGGATTTGAACCAGAATTAGTTCAACAAAAACTTTCTAGTATAAATGTAAGCCTATGGCCAGAGTAAAAGAGAGAGGCCACTGATATTGAAGATCAGGCTTGTGAGAGACAAAAAGTCTCGATATGTAATCATTTATTTATACTTATAAATACAGAGGTTTAATTCCCTAACTGTGTAATTGTGTGAAACAAGTATTTATGAATGAATTATATGTGAATTTGTAGGTTCTGTAACAGGGGTTGCAGGCAGAATTCTGAAGGACACGCAAAGGAGAAAAATGATTCAAAGGAATCATAAAGGGGCCTTTGAATCCATTTTAAGATCAAAGTGGAGTTCTAGAGAAGTAGAGAAGTGAGAATTCACAAAGGTTAAGCTTAGAGAAAAGGTTGAGCAGTGGAAGAGCGGAAGCCGAAACCCTAAAGGAAAACCCAAAACCACAAGGAAAAACACTAAATGATGAATTAAAGTTAACGAAAGGGAATGAGCAAAGAAGTGAAGAGGTAGTGCATAAGAACCATTAGATCTCAAAGATCAATAGTCATCGCATGAAAGAGTGTGTGAAAGATAACTCGGTGTTGTGCTATACAACAACCCCCCATTTCATAAAATTTTACTTTCAAAACTATAATATGAAATGGGTCCTTTTTAGATTAAATTGGTATCAACTTATCATTCCTCAAAAGGTCTGGAAGCAAACAAAACATTATAAAACCTTTTGAGTCAACATATAATCGGTCTTATAATAAAAAAATGAATAATTCTTTATTATTGCAATAAAGCAATCTCAAGATCACATATCGCAATAACAAAGGATGTATAACAAAACACCCATTGGTTTTCCCCGATGCGACAAGCGCGAATAACTATCGGATATCGAGAAGGTAAGCAATCGTAAAAAAAGGCCCCTCTCTTTGCTCCGATGTGATATCGCTATCGGCGATTGGGTAGTGTAACATGCATACAACAAACAACCCTCTTCTAAAAACTCCCGATGCGAATTAGCGATATCGCTATCGGCGATCGGGGATTCCGCAATGACATAAATGAAACTACTCAATCATTCTTCCGATCTCCGATTGCGATAAAGCTAAGCGTGACTTTCAAAAAAGATTGATAGGGCTTGGGTATATTGTCTTAAATTATTATTAAAAGCCTTTCTCTTCCCGATAGTGATTCACTTACGATCAACCGCCAAAAAATCAAAGCCACAGTTAAATTAACTATTCGACGAATAAAGGATATGATGAGCATTTAAATGATTTACAGGTTTAAATGGCCAATTAATGGAGCAGTTATGCCAAAATCTATTCAGATATTGTATCCACGACAGTCTTATGTTAATCCTCCATTATTCATTGATTGACATAATTCTTTCATACTTGGTTTGCGCCATCTATTCTTTGCATTACGTTCATTTTATATCTTGTGCAGAGCTCCTCCAAAGCAGCGAATTTAGGCCAAATGGGGAAGAATTCTAAGAAATTTGGAACAGGTTCAGCTTCTGCGGTAACAGGATAACATACTGCCGATCCGGGACCAAGTAAAAAAGGATTAATCTCAGACACCACAGGTCTTGGTCTCGGTAATACTACTTGGTAAAGCATCTATAATCTGGTTGAGGCCAAAGAGCCTCAGGAAACATCGGTACAAGCTACAACAGGCTCAAACCCGAAGTCCGAGGCTACCCTAAAGGATTTGGCCGATTCTTACCTACACCGGATAGCGGCTCGAGAGAAAATTATTCCATACACAGATGTGGTAAGATGGGTAGTTGAGGAAATTCCAATTACAAACAGAACATTTTGCACTATCGACGGGAGAGTATTTGGTTCATTTCAGCCCAATGATTTGAGACAAATGTACCATTTGCCCGAACCAAAGAAGAAGTATAACAAAGCATTTCTGGAGAAGTTCAGAGATGAAAACGAAACTGAATCAGCGCCTATATGGGAATGGAGACAGAACCCAGCGAAACACAAGCATGAGTCCTCGAGTAAGTACTCTGTCGATTCCTTGTGTTCTCCTTATGGTTATGCTGGAGTGATGATGTGTGTATAGGATTTGGGGGTTGCATGATTCCTCAAAATTCTCCATAGAGATGGTACCTTTAATGGAAGTAGCATGCAATAGCGAAATAATGGATTGGGGGAATATATTATCTGATAAGTTAGCAACAACTATTCTTGAGTTCAGAAAAAAATCCTGCGTTACTGATAGGTTCATTCCTCCATTTTACTTTAGTGCCTACATCTTAGATACTCTCTGTTTTAACTCCGAATTTCCTGTGCTGGGGTGGAGATGGACTCCACAGGACCCCATGCCCATACATATCTATCACCAGAAGTTGTGGAAAGCCCATTATAAACACCACCTATATCAAGTTTTCAATGGATTTATGTTACCCATTTACTATGCAATTATTGACAAACCTGCTCCTAAGATTTCCTCACAAGAAGAGATTGACTTGACAGCCTTAGGAACCTGGTTCAGAGAAGAAAAATTTACATACATAAGAGTTTTCAGCAGTCAGGCCAGGCCTCATGTTCTCCCCTTTTATATACCCGACAAACTATTGGCTCGAGAGATAGCATATCAGCTTACATCTGCAGGAGCTACAAAGAATTTTAGGAATTCAAAGAAGCAAGTCTAGCCTCCTTTTCCTCTAAGGTGTGGCGTTTACACTCTATATGACTACAAGCATGCAGAGAAAGAAGAAGAAAAGATAAATATACTGAATCTTGCCACTCTTCCTAACAGATAATTTGATCCAAACAATGTCGTCTATAATGTTCTAGAATAGGCAAAACTCACTAAATTTGAACATAAAGAAGATGAGTTTGATGACCTATTCTCCTCGGCCGAGTCATTATTTTAGGTTCATGCGATAACTAAAATGAGATATCACGACGATGGGTTAGTTGAATTTAACAAACTTAGAGAGAAGAGGTTGCAAAATCTGCCTCTAGATTTGTTAGCCAATGCCCTGATGACACAGTCAAACGAGTCTGAACAGTGACTTACCAATGAACCTCCTACTACATAAGAAATTTTTGAAGAAGTCCAAAGAAGAGAGTAGGAGGAACTCCAGAGGAAAGAACAGGAAGAAGCACAGAGGAAAGAACAAGAGGAAGCACAGAGGAAAGAATAAGAGAGAATACATGAGGAGGAACAGAAAAGGCAGCAGGAGCAAAGCAGCAATGATGTGAATGTCGATACCTAGATTGACCCGAGATTGCTCCAGGAATGGCAACAATTCGATTCAATCATAAGCAATCTTGAAAGCTCAAGAGATGCCGATATATCCAAAGTAGCTGATACACAGGATACAACATCAAAAGAGGTTCTAAGAGAAGGAACCAGCGGTCTACCCCCTACTACAGACTTAGAAATAATTCACAAGGATCCTTCGGATCAAATCATTTTGCAAGTGGAGGATATACCTCCATTGGATGTCTTTTACAGCCCAAAGCACAAGGCCGTAGTAAAACGACAACGGAAAAGGAGAAGGATTGATCAACCTTCCCTGTTCCCTGAACAAACAGTGACAGCCAACGTAGTTTGGAAGGAGGAGTTTGATCCTTCCGATAGCCTAACAAAGTTGTCCTAATATGCTGGAGCCTATTTGGCGGCCACCATGGACAAGGCATCACAAGTGAGTAATTTGTTAAAAGAAAAAGACCAGGCGATCACTTCGTTACAAGCACAGCTATCAGAGGCACAACAGAAAGAAGAACAATTACAACAGGAATTGTCCACGCAACAACAGTTAAATAATCAACTAAACAAGTAATTTCATGAAGAGAAACATAGGGTAGATTCGAGTGCCATTCAAAGGCAGAAAGAAATATCGGAGGCATTAGCAAAATTGAAGACAATGAATGAACAGATGGTAAAGACAAAAGATGAGAAAATTGCTTAATTATCAGGTCAAATAGAGAAGTTCAAGAGTCTTCCGCAGCCTATCGATTTTAGAGAAGAAGCACTACAGATTAATAAGGCACTGGTAACACAAATAAGATTATTGTGTCATAAAATTGCTCAAGTTGAACCCCTCTGTGACATAACAACATCAATAATAGATAAATCACTCGATGCTAGACAGGACTTAGAGTAGGCCGATGAGACCTTAACATATTTTCTTACTTGGCAGGACACTAGTGAGGGACAGGCACCGAATTTGCCTAAAATCCTAGAATCCCATAAAAAAATTCTATTCATGGAGTAGCAGTCCCAATTGATGAAGGCAGAGAGAGCAGTTTCTAGATGCAAATTATCCACAAGTAATTTGATTGAATTAATTAACAATACTCTCTATTTATCTAATATGATCTCTCAATGTACACCAGGTAAATTACTATCGGCCAAAACATTGGAGCAATCATGTTACCAAGAGCTGGAAAAGAATGGGAGATTGATCACAGGTATTAAAATTTTAACTTGGGACACCTATTGGTTGTTCCTAGTAAAACCATACAACCAGAGAGTCGCCCTCAAGTGCCTAACACATGCAATAGGGTGTATCATTCCCGATATACACGATGCCACCTATTCTGCTCAACTCAATTCTCGTCTCAGCCGCCCTCAAGAAGTGGAATCGATGCTAGCAATATGCCAACTCAGGTCGAAAGGCAAACAACCAGAGTGATGAATCATGCTGCCGACTACCAGATTGTTGTGGGGGAGATATTCAAGATCAAGTTATACCAATTTAGTAGCATTTTAATTTTGAGTTAGTTAGTTTAATTTAGTATTTATAGACCCTTTCATGTATTTAGAAAGGGTCGTAAGTTTTTGTATATGACTTAAACCTGAAGTTGCACTACTGTACTTCAGGTATATATTTTTTATAAAGACTGGGCCAATTATTCCAATTTTGATAACGAAGCTTTTATGTGGATGTGCACTATTGCCTCTATTTAAAAGTATTTCTGAGTCGGAAGAAGGAATTCGAATTGTGATTGATGTTGGGAATGATTTGCAACTCATATGGTACTAATATCTATGTCTAAATTCATTCTTTTTATATGAATTGTTATTTGATCATTCTTGCTATTATTGAATATATGCATGTGTTTTAACAACATTCTTTATACTTTCGACTATTGGATGTTTAGAACGTGCTTTTCTTCCAATCATACATATATCAGTAATATAAAAAGACAAGTGTAACAATGTTTTATTAATTACTTTGTTCAACTATTTGAACAAAGCAATTATTATATGAATGAATGTCTGTGTTTATTGAATAGAGACATCTATATGCCTATTGATGAACAAAGATCATGAAACGTTGCGCTTAAGAAGAGAAGCTTCCCGGGATAGAATAGTCATTTGTATTTTCGCTTTTAGATTAAGTCATCCATTCATTATCATTTAGTAGAAAACCAGTCACTCATCCATCCCTTTTTATTCATTACTGGGAAATTGTTCCCATTATATCCAGTTGGAGACACCATCCCAAACAGAAAGGAGTTGTATTAAGGTCCGGACCGGGTGGTTATCCCCCGATGTTGATGCAACGATTTTCTAGGCATCAACATTTTTGGCGCTAGAAGGAGGGCCATCAACTATGAATAGCGAGTAAATCAAAATCTATAGACCATTCTCAGTGCAAATCTCCCTCCACCTCACCTCGGACCTCCCGTTTGCATTCTAAAACACCAGTGTCCAAACGAGAAGAAGAGGGATCAACTACCACTGCTCAACCCCATCATTACTTCAGAACAATTAAGTCCTGAGTCCCCTGAAGTTCATTCTCTCATCCATAAACTTGAAGGCTTTTCCATATCACCTCAAAAATCTGAAGTATCTCAAGGCAGTGAGACTTCACAATTCCATCTACCTCACCCTCTCACCAGACTTCAAAGTGAAAAACTCGGCATAGAACCTACTGAGTTGCCTTTACCTCAAAGGAAAAATGCTAAAAAGAACACAGAAGGATCTGATAGTGATACCTTTTCTTTATCATCTTCCATCTCATCCTCTCCAGTGCGAAGTCAAACACCCACTCCCCCATTACATATTGTTGTTCAGCAGGGATCACCAACTTCAACATCACAATCTATTCAGTCTTCAATACCAACTCCTCCCCAAACACCTGGAACTCCATCGACAATCGTTGGTACTCCCAAGATGGCTCAGAATCCATGGAACAGTCCTGGTGCGATCACTATGCCTGCACCATTACATCCATTACCTGATTATCCTGAGAAGTGGTTACCAAAATTTAATCCAGACGCTGGAACATTGGCTGAGGAAGAAATAAACAATTTCATGTTGTCAGTTAATCTAAAAGGAGTAACAGAAGAAGATGTTGTAGTTAGGCTTTTCCCCTACATTTTACAAGGATCAGCTGGGTCTTGGTATTTTTCCTTACCCTCTGGATCCATTACCAGCTGGAATATCTTTTAGGAGTAGTTTCTTACCAAATATGGCGATGATAGATCCTTGGCGACACTAATTAATGATCTTTCAAATCTAAGGATTGAATCTAGAGAACCGATCAAGGAGTTTAACTCTCGATTCAATAAGCTATTGAATAAAATCCCTACCGATTCCAAGCCAAGTGAGAAAATCAAAAGCGAGTGGTATATCACAACCCTACCTTCAAATATAGCCATTTTTGTAGATAGGGTTGGGAAACCAACTTTAGCTGAAAACATGAAAGAAGCCCTCACTGTGGAAAAACGCATTATCGCTTTGGAAAAGAAAGCTTCTCTCGAAGATAGGAAATCCAAAAGAGTTTCTTTTAAGGATGATTCAAAGAAGAAAACCCCTAAAGATCCATACGATATGGAGGGTCTACAAAAGGTCCTCAAAACAATGTCAAATGAAATGGTTGAAATTAAAAAGCAAGTAGCAGAAACTTCAACAAAGAAACCATATAGGAATTTTAAGAAACCTAAGTCAAAACCACCAAATGTTATATCTAATGTAGATTCAGATCCTGAAGAGGAAGAAGAAGATGAAACAATTTCACCATCCAATGAATTCAAAGAAGAGGAAGTTGTTGAATGCCATGGAATGTGGGACTTCATATTACCTAACTCCGATACAGAAAATGAAGAAGAAGCTTTTCCTGTGACTACTAGGAGTAAAGGTGCCCCTGAACCTGTCCAGGAAAGTTCAAAGAAAAGGAGTGCAGGTACTACGAATACAAAGGAAAAGGTACCCACAAAGAAGCCGGCTGCAACAGTACCTTAAAACCAACCACCATCCTCAAATATACCTTCAACATCTAAAACGTTGGTAGTATCGGATTCAATGCATTACAATATTGTTGATGATATGAAGAAGACTAAGGCAAACATCACCATGTTTGAACTTAGAAAACTAAAACATCAGCAGAAATTGCTTCTTAAGGAACTAGATGCAGTTCCTTCTTCGCCTCTTCCTAGTGCTAAAGCTGCAAATGATTCAAGACAACCACCTTCTGGTAGAGTTGAAGCTATTGATATGATTCTAATTGGAGACATATCAAATTCCCATACCCCCCCTTTCCTCTTAACCTACGAAATCTATAATCGAAATCTACACAACTGTTTGATTGACTCAAGGGAATCCTCTAATATAATGCCAGCTTTAGTTTGTTCTAAATTGAACATTGAGCCCCAAAATTCTTCGATTCACATTGTGCAGTTAGATAGAACCAAATTCCAGGTCTTAGGGGAAATCAACTCTATGACTATCAGGTTATTGGTTGATCCAGGAGTAGTTCAAAGAATTGATATCTTAATCGCTGATATGAGTTTTATGGTTTAATCTTGAGTAGGGATTGGTTTGAGAAGCTCCATGGGTATATTTCTACCGATTGGTCCCATATGTGGCTACCCTACAAGGGAAAGCCAAATCAAATAAAAATCAATCGGGAGAAACATATGACCCATACTATCACAGAATTTGAACAGGAGAATCAACCAATAGCTTTTAACAATAATATTTTGGGGAATTACTCTTCTGAATCATTCTTTGGCAATTATACTGCCTAATCATCTCCTTTCTCAGTAAACAATTTCACATCCCAAATCGAAAATTTTTCACAAACCGATAGATCAAGATGTGTTAATGTTGTTGAGAACACTGTAAATAAAATTGTTGATAATTCTTTATTTTGGTCTTTATATTTTGACGGATCTAAATCCAGTGAAGGATCAGGAGCAGGGTGTATTTTAGTTAGCCCTGAGGGAGAAAAAACGATGTTGTCTTGTAGGTTGGAATTTGAATGCACGAATAATACAACTAAGTATGAGGCCTTAGTTCAAGGACTATATAAAGCGATTGGCCTTAAAATTCAATATTTGAAAGTGTTTGGTGATTCAGAGATTGTCATAAAACAAGTCAAAAATACAATTCATTGTCTCTCTAGTCACCTCAAGCACTATCATTCTTTGGTCCAGGAACTTATATCCCATTTTTTAGCATTCAATATTTCACTGATTCCCAGATCCCAGAATGTAGCAGCTGACTTGTTAGCCAATGTTTCTTCTAAACTCCTAACTTCCGAAGATTATAGCCCAGATAAATTTTCAGTAGAGTTAATTTTTAGACCATCGATTCCTGACAATGTCACCAATTGGCGAGTGTTCAATCACGATGAAGACATCTTACATTTCTTGACTTCCGACAAGTCCTACGATGATCAGATCATTGATGAAAGCGATCATAATCTTCAGATGAAAGAAAAGCACGAGGAAAACTCAATACCAAAACCTGTGGTTAAACTTGAGGATCTCTATGATATTAAAGACAGGTTTAAACAGGTAACCAATTCAAAGCTCCAAAGTTCAACCTTAAGATTTGAATTGATAAAGCTTGGTACTGAGCAGAACCCTCAAAACATCAATTTGGGATTAGGACTTTCTGTGGAAGAAAGGATATCATTCATTAGATTATTAAGAAAAAATAAACATGTCTTCACTTGGAAATATGATGATTTAAAAACATACGATACATCAATCATTCAACATACCATTCCAATGCTTTCTGAACAAAAACCAGTTCAACAAAAACTGAGAAAAATACATTCGAACTTAGAGAGTCAAATAAAATCAGAACTCAATAAACTCTTGAAAGCTAAGATTATTTTTCCTGTTCGACACTCAAACTGGGTTTCCAATATGGTGCCTGTTAGGAAGAAAAATGACGACATCAGGATTTGTATAGATTTCAGAAATCTGAATAAGGCAAGCCAAAAAGATAATTTCCCATTACCTACCATGGAGCAAATACTCCATTCAGTAGCAGGTTCTGTCGAGGGAAATGTTCCCCTTGAAACCCTAGCAGACTGAAAGTTGTCTATACAGAGAAACACACATTCACACAGCCATTATGCTATTATAAGCAAATTCTATAATAAGAGGGGGCATACCTTAGGTCCTACGTTTGAGAAGGTCCTTTAGGGTCCAAACCCTTCTTCAAGTTCCTTTTGCTTCTTTGTCCTACAAAACAACCAATTCCAAAGAACACAACAGTATATGGACAAAAACTTATAAAGAAATCATCTTCATGTTATAAAGAAAGGTAGTTAGTTATGAACTTTAAACAACCATTCACATATGAATTCC
>APFE031477423.1:6646-43440 GCA_000404065.3 Pinus taeda
GTACCATCCGGGACCAGTCAGGATAGTTCTCCTTGCCAGTGAGAACTATTCCTATCATAGAGATGATTGAATGCATTTTGTAAAGGTTACTTCTGCTGATATAAAAACTTCTGCTGATATATACTTCTGAAAACAATACTCTTAAAAAAAACTTCCGCTGCTTTTTAAAAATGATTTGCTATGGAGAAAAAAATCATTAAAATTCTGCTCACCATATATATCTCAGCATATATATATCTGCTTTAAAAATGATTAAAATTCTGCTACTTATATCTCCACATATATATTTCTACTTTTAAAATGATTTTTATATGGAAAAAAAAAATCATTTAAAATCAGCCTTATATCACCATATGCAAACTCATTCCATATATCATTTAACCACCTCATTCCATATATCATTTAAAATATACCCACTCATTCCATATATCATTCCATATATCGTTTAACCACCTCATTCCATATATCATTTAAAATATAAGAACTCATTCCATATATCATTCCAACTCATTCCATATTTAAAATATACCAACTAATTCCATATATCGTTTCAAATCCTGCTCAACTCATTCCATATATCATTTAAAATATATCAACTAATTCCATATATCGTTTCAAATCCTGCTCATATATATTTCAATCAGCACGCACAGAAGATACAGAAGAGTTATATGTAGAGCGATTTGAATGAAAACCCTACAACAAAACTGAAGTTCGGAGAAACCGTATACGCTGTCCCATTTACACTATACGCTGTCCCATTAACAGGTTCTAATCAGGCAGCGAGGGGGAATGATCCATAGCTAACGAAACAAACTACCGCAATCTGAAATTAAATGAAACCGCTCTCAAGTCTTAGCAAAACAGCTAAGTTCGACCTGCTCTGCAATCTTCCACAGTGATACAGAGGGAAAACTCCGCGTTTAATTTATAATAAATGCCATGAACTTAAAACATGAGAGGGAGAATATTTCAACTTCCACCGCAAGAAACCAAAAAAAAACAAGCCGCGGAGAAGAGTGGTGCTCCAGGGGGAATGATCCAGGCAGCGGACCAGGTAGCCGAGGTAATGTCAAGCAGCGGACCAAAGCAAAATACAGGCAGTGTGCAGATGTTTCAATGCTATGAAATTACAGGCGTTTTAATAACAGTGATACGTTACCATTCAGGCGTTTCAATCAAAGGCAGCGGCAGGTGTATCAATGAAGGCAGTCTTCAGGCAGCGGCAGTCTGCAGCGGCAGGGATGTCAGAGACTGAGGAGTTACTACTATTATGGGACCTGTGCTCTGATACCATGTCAGGCCAGGGTAACTCCAGGCTTAATGAGCGAGAGAAAACTGATATTCTTATTCATTAGGTAACCTATATTTATATATACAAATGAGACGGATCAGTTCATCTTCTGGATGACTGTCCAGTTCACCCATCCGTTTCGGATTAGGTGTCAACATCAGCCAATCCTTCTACTCCTCTTCCGGGCTCCCGTAGCAAGGTCTAATCCAAGAGGCTGGGTACCTCGAGGATCCTGCCCCTCATCGCCTATAGTCGCTTAACTACAACTTGATGTATCCCCACTTCTTCTCAAGTGGCGCGTGTGCATTCATGTCACAATCATCGTCTGTCAACTCAATACTTCCTTCTCTACCCTTTCTGGGGCTGCCTTAGTCTCAGAAGAGTCTCCCTTACTCTTCTTCCTTAGACACTGGGTCGCATAATGACCCAGCTCCCCACAGTGGAAGCACTTGCTCTTGGAGAGATCCTTCTTCTTCCTCTTTTCCTGCTTTCCCTCAGATGTTAGGGCAACATCTTCCTCCTCCTGCTTGACTTTTATCCCCTTATTGCTGCTTCTCGCCTTTGACTGCCATTTGATCTCTTCTTAGCAAAGAGCCGCCCACATCTCATCCCAAGGTGGAAGTGCCCCTTTGCCTAGTAGACTCTGGACAAATACCTCCCAGTCTTCTGAGACAACATTCAAGGCTATTCTCAACATCAATTCCTCTTCCGGTGTGGCTTCTATAACAGTCAATTGATCTCGGATCTCATTCAGTCCACTGAGGAAGGTGTCAATTTGTTTTCCCTTCTTCATCTGATACGACCTCAACTGATTTTCTAGTAACATTCTTCTCTGCACAGAAGTATGCTAGTACAATTTCTTGAGGGCCTCCCACGTCTCATATGCCGTTTCCTTCTCGGCAATGTGTGGTACTACATGGTCCTTGACCCTGTCAAGGATGATGCTTTTGGCCCTCGCCATTGCCTCCTCCTAATTGTCGGTATCATTTGGGTCGACTGGGATAGCTATAATCTTCAAGGCGAAGTTCTTGACATGATTTCTGACAAGTACGGATAAGATTTTGGCCTTCCACACTGCGAAGTTTGATGCTCCGTCCAGCCTGTCCTGGTCTCTTACTCCGTGTAGTGCCATGATGCTCTTATACTCCCCTCCTGGAAGTTCTCAATCTAGCTCCCTTTGAGTCTCGACTTCCCTCTTGGAAATCCTTTTGGCCCTCGCCATTGCCTCCTCGTAATTGTCATTATCGTTTGGGTTGACTGGGATAGCTATAATCTTCAAGGCAAAGTTCTTGACATGATTTCTGACAAGTACGGATAAGATTCTGGCCTTCCACACTGTGAAGTTTGATGCTCTGTCCAGCCTGTCCTTGTCTCTTACTCCGTGTAGTGCCATGATGCTCTTCTACTCCCCTCCTGGAAGTTCTCAATCTAACTCCCTTTGAGTCTCGACTTCCCTCCTGGAAATCCTTCTGCCAATGTTGAGATGCCCCCCTACTCTGATCGTCTTTGTAACCGCACCACTGATCCGAGTTCTCGGCTAGAAACCCTCAGTAGCAACTCCCTCCTCTTGGCCTTGCCCTGTCAAGTACTGTTCTGACTACAATACCTCACCAACTCCACTTTGCAACGTTCTCACAGCCTTCTAAACCCCAACAACTGAAGATGAGAGCTCCTAGGCTCTGCACAATCCCGGCACCAGCAACCCGACCTCCTCAGCCAATTGCGTCAGCCCTCCTAGCTTCTGCGTGAGGCTCCCTTTGCCTTTGTGCTGCCTCTTCTTGGCTCACCCTTGATGACGTAGGCATTGCGTCACCCTTTCACCCTTCCCTTGTTGCTACTCTGCTAGAAACAACTTCTATCACTTGGGACAATTGTATTCTGATGCTATTGCTCTGCTCGACTGATGTCCTCAGTTCTCCTGTGATCTGTAACCTCATTCTGATACCATGTTGAAGTTTCTAAGTCTACCAGTTAGAAACCCTCCGGGCATTTTATCTGATTTATTCCTAGAATCCTACCTACTTGTTCCATTACTTAACAAGTTATTTACAATGTAAATACTGAAAATAAACACTAGTTCATTCTCAACATATTACAGATCAACAATTGAAGGAAACAGAAACAATCATACCAAATGACATTGTTATTTTTGGACCAATGTCCCCGGAAAAACCCAATGTGCGAAAACCGGTGCAACTATTTGAGGGTTTTCTTATTAAGCAATATCAGAGTACAATCTGGGTGCCAAATCCGGCTTACCCAACAGAGAATTTCCTTAGCGGTAATACCTCTTAGTTTGAGACAAATATCTCGGCTGAAACCCCGGAAACACCTTCCGGCAGCTCCTCAGCTCCAATCTACCCCAAAAAACCCTATCATCTGTCTTTCTGGACTATGTCAGCCTCTCTTTTCCCAGCGCTGGCTCTGCGTCACCCTTAGGAGGCCCTACGTCAACCTTCTGGTCCTCTGCATCAGGAACACTGGCCTCTCTTAAGCAGTGCGCAACGCTCGACTGCGTCTGCGTGGCCCTACATGAGCCTTGGCTACTATTGCGTCACTCACTCTAGCTCTTGCGCTGCTCTCCTGACACTATCTCTGCTTCTCTGTCTCTCTGTACTCAATGCCCCTCAGCTGCAACTTCGATCATTGATTCTATCTCTCTTAGCAAACCCCGCTCTAGAGAATAGAACGACTGATCACTCTGGTGTGTTCTCCAAGTGACCCTTAAGCCTCCTCTTATACTTTTCTCGTTGACATATCAACGATCGAGATTAAGTCCCTAATCAACGACTAAGATTAGATATAGCTTGATCCATGTCTTTTGGACCATTTTAACACAATTTCATATTAATTCACATTAATATTTTAATTTCCCTAAATTTAGACATAGGGACTCCATTAAAAGTATTAATTATTTTAATATCTCCTGAACTGTTTAGAATCTGCCCAAATCCTTTCTGGGTTTTGGAGATCTCATGTGCCCCAACCTCTCCACCAAATTTCATGGCTAGAGCACATTTGATGCTACCCCAAATCAACATGATGAACGCTAGTTGCGCTAGTGTGGCCGATGATGATGGTTACTTTCTAGTCCTTGAAGTACCTCCATCGCTAAGAGGGAGTGTTGATTTTTGTAGCTTGGGAGGTACTCCAAGCCTTGAGGATTGAGGGTTTGGACGAAGGAGCTCCACAAATGGCCTTGTGGGCTTGAAACCCAAGCTTGGGATTTTGCACCCATTGATGTTGGGGGCAAAATTATGGAGAGATTTCGACATATGATGGGTGAGGATGATAGTACTTGTTGAGACAAATCTGACACATTGAAAATCATCCGATTCCGAGTTGTGGTTGAAGAGAAATGAATTTTTGAAGTTAAGATGGGTAAATTTGTCTAGTTAGGTAGGTTGGCTTGAGGTTAAAGTAGTGCTCAAAGACAAATATGGTGGTCCCACTTGATGCCTTTAAATATAGGTCAATTATGAGACATTTAGACATATCCAAGAAGCATCTTCCATAGTCAACACATCAAGAAAGGCAGTGCAAGTGTGGGAACCTTGAGTGTAGGAACGCGCATGCAGGAATGTGCGAGTATAGGAACGCGCGATTGCAGGAAGTGCAAGTGAGGGGTGAGCATGTAGCAGATTAGAACAGGGTCACACAAAAGCTGAGCAATGCTAGGTATGTATTGTATTGATGTGCTAAGGTTAAATTGATGCTAGTGGATGGTGTCCTAGGAGAGAACAGTTTGGAAGTCTATTAGCAGCCATGTTGAGGGGTTTCCTACGTGTTGGATGCCCTATCTAGGAGTAGATGCTACAACAGAGTTGGTCACTCGTGGTTTGTAGGAGGGTGGCGTGAGAGTGGACCAAGTGTGGATAGTGATTGGGAATTTATGGTCTTCTGGAGGACAACGTGATAGTTCTCAAGTTGGAGCCCGGTGTGCAACACTTTGATGGACAAAAGTAGTTGCTAGAGTGGCAGTTGTTGAGCTCAAGGGTTGACGAACCAGAAAAGAAGTTGAGAAGCCCTAGACTTGTACGTGGAGAAGGACTTCTACAACAGATGATGGGTAGTCCTCCTAGTCCATGTTCATTGTGGGAGATGGACATCTTGCAGTGATAGGTGGCAGCCCTTCGTGCCCTATGTTGGTCTTTATTGGAGCAGCGCAGGAAGACCATAGTGGTCTGATGTCTCTGAGTAACTCAGGAGTGGCAGTGGGCAGATTGAGAGTTGTTCACAAATGGAGCTGTGAACAACTCGATAACAGTCTTGATGTGTTATGCCCTTGATGGACTAAGGCACAACTAGTAAGTAGATTGGATAACCGAGGTTTAGTGGTCAGATGGACTTGGATCGTTGATAGAGGCAGTGCTGCAGATCGGGAGCCGAAGAACCGGGCAGGTATAGGGTACGGTTGAGAGGAGATGAGAGAGTCAACTGCATTAGTCAGATGGTCAGAGTGTCTTGTTGAGGGTAGATTGGTTGTCGATGGATTGACACCAAGCCCCAATTTTGTATTCTTGTACTAGTGGATGTATGAGGGCCATTATCCTTGGTACGGGAGCCCTAAACGGTTGTATTATTTAGTTGAATTAATATAATGAAGTTGGGTTAAAAATTGTAAAAGGTTGTCCATAGTTTGTGCACTAGTAGATTTTTTGTTGTTTATATTCCGCTGTGCAAAGTAGTATCGTTATGATTCTTGGTTTGGTAGCGTCAGAGATTTAAGATTCTATCCCAGACACCAAGGTTCTGGAAAAACAACATTTACTTCGTGTTGGAATTTCTAATTCTAACTGTTAGAAACCCTTCATGTACTTTATTGATTTATTCCTGCCTACTTGTTCTGTTAATTAACAAGTTATTTACCATGTAAATATTGGAAATAAATACAAGTACATGCTCAACACATTACAGATCATCAATTGAAGGAAAAACAAGCACACAAGTGACAGTGATTTTTGGACTAATGTCCCCGGAGAAACCCAATGCGGGAAAACCGGTGCAACTATCTGAGGGTTTTGTTATTAAGCAGTTTCTGAATAAAATCTAGGTGCCATAACAGGCTCACCCAACTGAGAATAATCTCGGCAGTAGTACCTCTCTGGAAGCAGATATTCCCACTAAAACATCGGATGACCAACCCCAGAGCTCTCAGCTCCAATCTACCCCACAAAAATCCTGGCGTCAGCCCTTTGGGGATTGCATCAGCCTCTCTGGCTTAGTTTTAGGCCAGCGTCACCCCTCCTTGCCTTGCGTCAGCCTCTAGAGGTACTGCGTTAGCCTCTAGAGCTTCTGCGTCACCTACGCAGGCTCTCTCTAGCATTGCGCAACTCCTGGCTGCCTCTGCATGGGCCCTGGCTGCCTCTGCGTCCCTCTGTCTCGGCTTCTGCGCTGCTGCTCTGGTACTCTCTCTGCCTCTCTGCTTCTGTATTCATTGGCCCTCATCTGCAACTCAGATCACTTCACTCAATTTCCTTAGTAAACCCTGCCCCAAAAAATCGAGTTCTTGATCTCTCTCCATGTTCTCCATGTGACCCTCAAGCCTCCTCTTATACTTTTCTCGTTGACAATTCAACGACCTATATTAAGTCCCTAATCAACGGCTAAGATTAATTCTGGCTTATATTAATTCACATTAATATTTTATTTTCCCTAAGTTTAGACTTAGGGACTCCATTAAAAATATTAATTATTTTAATATCTCCCAAACTGTTTAGAATCTGCCCAAACGATTTCTCGGTATTGGAGATCTCACGTGCTTTAGCTTCTCCACCAATTTTCATGGCTAGAGCACATCTGATGCTACCCCAAATCAACAGCCCCTCTGAGCGAGGACTGTGCTCTAGTAATACTCCTCATTGAGTATCACCTTGATCATCTGGCACCGGTACTAGCGATGATGGTACGCTCGCTGCCCAACATCCTCTGCACTGCTGCATCATGTACTGCTACCCATGGCCCTGCCACTGCCACTGCTGCATCTGTACGACAACCCCTCTCATCATGCTGCATCGTGCTGCCCATAGAACTGCCACTGCTAACTGCTGCACTACAACTCAGTTACTGAGAAGTAAGTAATTGATCTCCCAACTCTGACATCTCTGTCAGGGTAGAGACACCCTCGAAGCTGAAACTCCCTCTGTTGCTGACAAGGGCTCCCTCTCTGACCTCTGCGCTGCTGCAATCACTCCATGCATCTTGCACTGCTGCCTCATGCTATCCTAGGAATCCTGCACTGTAGCTCCCTCTGTCACTCCATCCTCATTCGTCTCTACTCACATTCGCCATCACTGCTACTCCTCTTCGGGGCTCCTGTAGCCAGGTATAGTCCGAGAGGTTGGGTACCTCAAGGATCCTGCCCTCATCGCTTGTAATCCGCCTGACTACAGCTTGATGTCTCCCCACTTCCGCTTAAGTGGCGTGTGAGCATTCATGGCACAGTCATCATTTGTCTCCACTTCCTTCTCTTCCCTTGCTGGTGAAGCCTTGGTCTCAAAAGCCTCTCCCTTGCTCTTCTTCCTTGGACACTGGGTCGCCTAATGACACTGGGTCGCCTAATGACCCTGTTCCCCATAGTGGAAGCATTTGAGCTTGGAGAGGTCCTTCTTCCGTTTCTCCGGCTTTCCCTCAAATGTTAGGGCAACATCCACTTCCTCCTTGTTCTTGATTCTGACCCCCTTGCCGCTACTTCCTACCTTGGTCAACCTTCTGATCTCTTCTTGGTGAAGAGGCGCCCATAGTTCCTCCCAATCTGGAAGGGTCGCTTAGCCCAGTATGCTTTGGACAAACACCTCCCAGTCTTTTGAGACTGTGTTCAGGGTTGTTCTCACCATCAATTCTTGATCCAGGGTGGCCCCTATGGAAGTCAGCTGATCCTCGATCTCCTTCAATTGACTGAGGAAGGTGTCGATCTGTTCTCCCTTCTGCATCTGGTATGATCGCAGCTGAGTTTCTAGTAGCATCTTCCTCTGCACATAAGTATGCTGATACAACTTTGTTAGGGCCTCCCACATCTTATTTGCCGTATTCTTCTTGGCAATATGTGGTACTACATGGTCCTTGACCTCGTCAAGGATGATGCTCTTGGCCCTCCCCATTGTATCCTTGTACCTATCGTTATCAACCGGGTCAACTAGGACCGCTATTGTCCTCAAGGCAAATTGCTTGAGACGGTTCCTGTCTAGAATCGATAAGATTTTGGCCTTCTAGACTACGAAGTTTGAGGCTCCATCCAGTTTGACCTGGTCGCTTATCCCGTTCACTGCCATCTCGCTGGTCCTCTACTACCCTCCTGGAAGTTCTTGGTGTGACTCCCTTTGAGCCTCGATTTCCCTCCTGGAAACCCTTCTGCCAATGTCGAGATACCCCCACTTCGATAGTTAGTGCAACTGCACCACTGATCCAGATTTGTTGGCTAGAAATCCTCGGCAGCAACTCCCTCCTCCTTGGTCTTGCCCTGTCAGGTATTGTTCTGACTACAGTACCCTACCAACTTCACTCTACAACTTACCCACTGCCTCCTAAGCCCCAACAAACTGAAGGTTAGAGCTTCTAGGCTCTGCGCAATCCCGACATTAGCAAAATCTGCACCTCCTGGCCAAGGGTGTCAATCCTTCCTGACCGAGAAAGATGACCGGGCACTGCGTAGGTCGAGTTTGCTCCCCTCTGCCACTGCGTTGATCCTCTTCCTGGCTCAAACTTGATGACGCAGGCACTATGTCACCCGTTCCTTGCTGCTTCTCTGCTAGGAACAACTTCTGTCACTCTGGACAACTCTTTTCTGCTGCTGCTGCTCTGCTCGGCTGATGTCCTCAGTTCTCCTGTGATCTGCAACCATGCTCTGATACCATGTTGGAATTTCTAATTCTAACTGTTAGAAACCTTTCATGTACTTTACTGATTTATTCCTTCCTACTTGTTCTGTTAATTAACAAGTTATTTACCATGTAAACGCTGGAAATAAATACAAGTACATGCTCATCACATTACAAATCATCAATTGAAGGAAAAACAAGCACACAAGTGACAGTTATTTTTGGACTAATGTCCCCGGAAAAGGACAATGCGGGAAGATTGGTGCAACTATCTGAGGATTTTATTATTAAGCAGATTTTGAATACAATCTGGGTGCCAAAACCGGCTCACCCAACAGAGAATAATCTGAACAGTAGTACCTCTCTATTTAGAAGCAGATATTCCGGCTAAAACCCCGGATGACCAATCTCAGAGCTCTCAGCTCCAATTTGCCTCACAAAAATCCCAACGTCAGACCTCTAGGGATTGCGTTAGCCTCTCTGGGTCAACGTCACCCCAACGTCACCCCTCCTTGCCCTGAGTCAGCCTTTGGAGGCACTACGTCAGCGTCTAGAGCCTCCGCGTCACCTACGCATGCTCTCTCTGGCACTGCGCAACTCCTGGCTGCCTCTTCGTCCCTCTGCGCGGGCCCTGGCTGACTCTGCGTCCCTTTGTCTCGGCTTCTGCGCTGCTGCTCTAGTACTCTCTTTGCCTCTCTGCTTCTGTATTCACTAGCCCTCAGCTGCAACTCAGATCACTTCACTCAATTTCCTCAGCAAACCCTGCCCCAGAAAATCGAGTTCTTGATCTCTCTCCGTGTGTTCTCCAAGTGACCCTCAAGTCTCCTCTTACACTTTTCTCGTTGACAATTCAACGGCCAAGATTAAGTCTCTAATCAAAGCCTAAGATTAATTCTGGTTTGATCCATGACTTTTGGACCCTTCTAACACAGTTTTATATTAATTCACATTAATATTTATTTTCCCTATGTTTAGATTTAGGGACTCCGTTAAAAATATTAATTATTTTAACATCTCTCAAACTGTTTAGAATCTGCCCAAACCATTTTTGGGTATTGGAGATCTCATGTGCTTTAGCCTCTCCACTAATTTTCGTGGCTAGAGCACATCCGATGCTACCCCAAATCAACACTTCACAGGTTGCAATATACTCAACCTCAACACTACTCAAAGTAAATGTATCTTGCTTCCTGTTCATCCATGAGATCATGGAGGATCCCAAACTGAAACATCCTCTGTAGTGTTCCTTCCATCTTGCTCACTGCCTCCCTAGTTGGAATCTGTATATGCAATCAAGTGGACATCATTTCGTCTATCATATTTCAGGCAATAGTGGATGGTTCCTTGCAGATATCACAATATATGTTTTGCTTTTATCTAATGATCTGCTTCGACTCGACTTGGAATTGACTAAGAACATTTACTGCAAAACATATGTCTGGTCGTGTATTCACCAAGTACATCAGTGAGACAATCAATTGTCTATACTTGGAAGGATCCGCAAGGCTCGATTCATAACTCCTTAGTCTTTTCAAATTTGTGATCCTTGAGGTTGTCATTGGTTTGCAATCCATCATGTCAGACCTCTTCAACATCTTGATCACACACTTTCCTTGACCTAGATAGATCTCATTAGGTCCTTGCCAGACTTCTAGTCCCAAATAGTAGTGCATCAACCCTAGATCCTTCATGTCAAATTCTGCTGCTAGTTGCTTCTTACATTCTTCAATTTGACCTTCTACACCTGTCAAGAGAAGATCATCCACATACATAAGAATGATTACTGACTCTCCCTTCACAACCTTAATATAAAGATTTGGATCAACAAAACTAGTGTTGCAGGAACCGCCCCCCCCCCCCCAAGGATCTGGAGGCAGAACCACGTCCCATAAGGATCTGCCACCGATCCTTTGGCGGAATCGGATCCGCGATTCCACCTTTTTTTGGCGATCCTTGAAAATTGGATTTGTGGGGGCCGGATTCACGGTTCTGGCCTCCCGATCCGTAGATTTGGAAAGGATCGAGTGAAGATCTGTGGAGGTTCCGGTGTGTATCCATCACGGATCGGGAACGGATCCGAGAGAAGGTGGACGGTTCACACTGTTCCACGTGGCCTTTTTTGTTTTTGTTTTTGGAAATTTCGATTTGTTATGTGAGGAACTACACTTTCTGAATACTCCCAAGGTGCCCCTTGATGCTCTTTGGACGCTTCCTAGATGCTCCCTAATGGTAATGTTAAATTCTTAAAGTAAAAGTGACATTCTCCTTTATCTTTCATTTCCATCCTTTTACTTAAATTTTTAACATTACTATGAAATGACTCAGGATGTTTGAGAGTGGTTCCTACCTCATCAGACTTCATATGGAGAAAATAGAATTTCGTATCCTATTGAAAATTCATCAGACTTAATAGTTTTAAGGATCAATGGGGTTGTGGCGTTTCATTGGATTATATCATGTATGAGGGCATGTGATTGGCATTTAATCGAGAGCACCAAGCCCTATATGTACCCCAGTGTTGGTGTTGTTGATTGTTGAACTCCTTTGTTATGGCCTTAGCAATTATGTACCCTTCACTCAAGTCAAAATCATTGATCAGGCATGATAAGTTTTCTTTGCCATATTGTAAGGCTTGGATTAAGCTGTTTAATCAAAATTAGGCAATGTTGACTAATATCCCTATAGAATTGAAGGCAAAGCCTAGACAAGAGAAGAGGAATCTAGATTGTAGATGGTTGACGCTGGAATAATTAATCATTGATGTACAGTCGATCCAATATCTATCTTGATTTATGTAAAAATATGCATGTTTTCATGTCTTCTACGATTAATTTGGTATTTTGGATGTTTTTTAAATATAAATGCAATATATATATATATTATATATATATATATATATATATATATATATATAGTAGACGCTTTCGAGACACTTCACTTCCTAGATTTTTGGGAAATGACGCTTCCACGTCCCCACTTTGTGCAACGTTGAAAAAAACTCTTTGTGAAGCATAATCTTTGTAGATTTTACGGTCTGCAATAATAAGATAACAAACAATTTAACAAAGGAACCCCCCTATCCCAAGATCTAAACAAAGGGATAATCATAGATTTGTTTAGTATATTATTTGTACATTCATCTGAGCTATTTGCATGTCATATATCTTTACTTTTGAGTGTTGTATCTTGCTTGTTTAGAATTGTTTATTACATATTTTACACAGTAAACAATTATAACAACAATAATTAACTCCTCTAGTTCATCCCAAGATCCCATGGAAAGACACTGATCATTCTCGGTTGAGTGAATTTATTACAAGGGAATCCTCCCAGAGCCTTGTATGAGAGATTTGGACTTAAAGAGTGGGGATTTGGGCTAAGCTTATAGTGTGTTAGCGCTTGAAATTTCACCTTAGGCTGAAAAAGGTAAACTCCAAGGCAACATCAAACCACTTAGCCTCGTAGCTAGCCCTATGGGGCAGGAGAGGGCTCTCTCCGGTCTATCTCGGCAAAGATCTTCAATGGGCGAGATAACCAATAAAGAACACTGATTTTAGGCTAGTAAACTGATAAAAAGGTTTGATTTAGGGATTTAGGGTTTTTGGTGGAAAATTGGGGAAAGACAATTTTGGGTGCGGGGATTGGACACAATTTTCGCAGGGGATTCTTTGGGGCAAGGTAGGAGACTATATTGATGCCTTTGAGAGATGTGGATGGATGAGAATGACTGGTGAGAAGCTAAGGAGAGCAAGCAAGCACCTTGAATTCTCCTTAAACAACTGAAAACATTGATATTAAGCAAACTTAAAGGCAGAGCATAGCAACCATGAATTCTACGTTAACACTTCATTTGCCTAATTTGCAGAAGAAAAAGTAAGAAGATGATTTACATAACAAACTTACAAGTACAAAGAGAAGCACACCATCAATACATGTAACCACTGTTGATAATATCGGCGATATTCGAAAATATCGCGATATTTTCGGCAAAACGATATATCGCTGAGAAAATATCGCGATATTTTCTGTTTTGAAAATATCGGCAAATATCGGAAAATATTGGCAAAATATCGCGATATTTTGAAAATATCGGCAAAATATCGGCTATATTTAAAAATTTGAAAAAATTATTTTTTATGCTTGCCAATATTTGCCGATATTTTGCCGATATTTTCGCCGATATTGCCGATAAGATATTTTCTGGACCCTCGCCGATATTTTCCCGATACTGATATTATCAACACTGCCATGTCTAGTACTAGTGATGAGTTTGATGAGGAGTGATCACGACATCATGTTGATCACTGATATGTAGACTTGTGGTAGGCCAGTGGCCTAGTAGCTTGTAGCATTGTGTTTGGACTCTAGAGGCCATTTAGAGCCTTATTGATCATGTACTTTGTTGTTGATATGTATTGCACTAGGTGCCATTTTGATATATTCACCCTTACATGGTATATAGATAAGCAAACTTTGCATATTTTGTCTCTAATTGTTTGGAATCATGGTTATAAATTTTAAAAATATTTTTTATTTAAAATTAATTATTCCTTGTATTATTTTAAGACTGGTTCATTGAGACCTGACCTGTCTGGTTTTTCTGGTTCCTGTTCAATAACCAGTTTGATAGGTACACCGGGTTGGTTCCCCATTCAAGTTTTTGAAAACTATGGGTAACAAAGAGGTGGCTACAGTATATTTTAGCACAATTAAAAAAGCACTTCACTTGGTTGTTGTGGCATCTTAACTTTGATCTTGACAGCTCTGTACCTTTAGCAGAACCTTTGATCTTGGCAACCCTTTACCTCCAGCACATTAAGACGAGTTTCAATAAAATCAAACTTAAAGGAAGGTTTTGAAGGATGTTTAAATGAATAAATGATAAGGGGGAGTTGTATCTCTTGTCCTAGAAGTATTTGAGACAAGTTGTTGCAAAAGGTGGTGTGTGATAGCACTATGAACCAGTGTTTACACATATCACGATAATAGCATAATTTTCGTAATATTATTGCTAAAATCCAACTTGGTGATAACATGGCCTGTATTTATCCCAGAAAATTCCCAGTTTGGAATTATCATGATAATTTGAATTTATTGCAATAATTTTCTTAATTATCCTGAGTTAAATGAAATTATCACCTTGCCCATCTCTGGCCTTCTTTAAGCAGTGATTTTGGTAATTTTAAACCTCATTTTGCAAAAGTCGTTACAGGGGTTGAAGTCTTAGGATATCATGATCACTTTTCGTCAAGCAAACAAAGGGAAATCTATAGTTTGCATTGCCATCAACTAAGCATTTGTGGAGTGGGATTTACTCCAATCTACCGTATCCATATTCCCAGGAATGTAAAAACCAATGTGTCTTTTTCTTTGTTTTTCATGACTTAGTATAGGGTTTGCAATCTCCATTAGATATGCTTCTTCTTGCCCTTTTTGAATGAGTGAATTAACACTCATGAAGCTATGATAATTTAATTGCATCATTCTTCAAGGTTTTTGTGGATTTGGATTCTAAATTTCCCCATTTTTTTTCGTTCCATAGGTTTACAAATTTACTCAGTGCTCTACACATTTTAAAATGCCAAAGCCATGGACCCAATGCGAGAGTTTAGTTTACCATATGATGTGTTAAAATTTGGGTACCAAAGGACAAGTGGTTCCCTAAGGCTTTGATCTCTAGCATAGGAAAAAGTGTCCAAATTTATTTGTACTTTTCTCCTAGAGTGATTTTATAAGTGGTAAAGTCAATTTTATTTAAAAGTGACTTTATAAGTGGTAAAGTTACATTCTAATTTAAAAGTGACTTTATAAGTGGTAAAGTTACATTCTAATTTAAAGGTGACTTTATTAAACTCAATGAAGAATTAGAAAGTGAAAAAGTAACTATGGAAATAAAAGGCTAAGTGGGTCTTTATTTAAGTGGGTGAGTTAAAAAATAGTAAGTGAGAATTAAATGCACATTTACTCTCATCCCTAGATCTAAATGAATCTCAACCATTAGATCTTAGGGTAACCCAAAAGGTCATTTAGAGAATAAAAGGAGAAGAGAAGAGGAAAAGATCATTCATTCTTTCATGAGCGTTTGAGAGAAAGAGAAGATAGAGCAAGGAGAAAAATTTTGAGTAGTGAAGAAGTGAAAGAAAGCAACAAGAAGACATTTTAGCAAATCTGGGCAGCAGCATTTATTGGCACGCATCCCAAGGAAAAACTGAACAACAAGAGAAAGGCACAGAAATCAAGGAAGAGGGGCAGTGAGTTCTGGGCATGTTTTCCGAGGCTGGCCATACAACATTTAATGTTGTTTTATTGCTATAAAAATTTCTGTTTTGGTTGTTCGCTGATTGGCACGATTTTCGAGGTGGAGTTCAAGCACAAAAATCGAAATAAGTTGTAATATGTGGTTGCTGGAATTTTTGTTGTGTATTTCAGTTTCTCTGTAAAATCATTTTCAGAAATAAAGAAGAGCTCTCACGCTGGTTTTCCCCAAGAGTTGTAGGGGGTTTTTCCAAGGTCAAATTGACAAAAAATCACTTTGTTATTTTCTGTGTAGCTGTCATAATTTTGTTGTGTTTTATTTCTGCAATTTCAACAGTTGTGAAATCTCTAAATTTGTGTTTTCAGAAAATTATTGTCATTTCCAGATTTTAGAATTTTTATCATGCTTGGATTTAAAGCTAAATGCATAGAGTGATAAGAAAAACTTATAACCGAAGTGGGGGTTGAAATTTCTTCATGGTATCAGAGCTTGGTTGGATGAAAAGTGAAGTTTGGGACAGCAAAGTGAAAATTACAGCAAGCTGATTTTTACACTGAAAACAGAATCATTTACCACAGATTTGAAAATTTCAGTTTGGTAGGACAGTGAAACATGTCTTTGGGTTTGAGAGTTGAAGACAGGTTGGATGGGCAAAACAACTACAGTGCATGGAAGGAGAGAATCCAGAGCAATCTTTGAGGAAGCAGAAGTCTGGGGCATTAAAATGGCTAAGACTAATGCACCTACAACATACCTCACAAAGATCACTTCAGTGAGAGATGAGTTGGCAGCCATAGGTGAGATCATTGCACCCATTGAGTTGGTGAGAACTGCTTTGAATGGTCTTCCCAAGACTTGGGAGAATTTTGTGGATGACATTGTTGCAAGGGAAAACCTTCCTGATTGGGAGAGGTTGTGGGATGAATGCATTCAGAATGAGATCAGAAAGAACCATCTTGGGGCAGCGAAACAAGTGGAGGAGGATGACAATGTGGCATTGTTAGCAAGAGGCAAGAAGGGCAAAGAAAAGAAGCAAGCTTCCAACAGTGGAGGCAAAGGCAAAGGTAAAGGCAAGCAGCAAAACAAGGAGAACGACTATTCCAAAGTCAAATGTTGGAATTGTCAAAAGTTGGGACACTGTGTTGTTGTGTGTCTAGAGAAGAAGAACAAGAAAGGGAAAGACAAACCCATGACAGCTTCTACAGAGGTAGAGAGCGTCTCAGAGAGATTTGATCAAGAGTTTGGGTTCATAGCTTGTGAGGCCACTAGTGCAGGATCACCTGCCATACAGGCTCAGAGGGAGTGTGCATTCCCCACTACTAGCAGAGCATCTTCTAGCATTTGGTATGTTGACAGTGGCGCTTCCCACCACATGACAAGAGTCAGAGAGTACTTCTCAGAGCTTTCAGAGGGTGATATTGATATGGAGGTAGTCCCTGGTGATGACAGCATTGTTAGAGCAGTCGGTGTGGGGACAATGACATTTGATAGGGAACCCAAACCTCCCTTGAAAGTGTGAGATGTTCTATATGTGACTGGAATGAAGAAGAACCTGTTATCCATCTCAGCACTTGAGGATAGAGGGTATGATGTGTTTTTCAGGAGAGGGCAGGTGCTTATATATCCTAGGGGAACTCCAGCTTCTTCAGTTAGAGAGATTGGTGTGCGCCATGCCAAGGTGTACAAGTTCTCATTCCAATCCTTGATAGCATTGAGTAGCAACACCCAAGACAGGACCGACAGGAGATCTAGCAATTCAGAGTTGTGCGAGATTTGGCACCGCAGGATGGGGCATATGTATCATGGGGCCTCAAGTACATTGCCGGAGATCATCACTAGTGTGCCAGATTTCAGTTTTGATCACCTTGATGTATGCAGAGGATGTGCTATGGGGAAGTTTGCCAGAACCCTTTTCCCAGCAGTGACAGCAGAGCGACCAAGATCCTTGACTTGATACATACCGATGTGAGTGGTCGGATGTCTCATGTATCATTTAGTGGCTATGAGTACTATGTTTTATTCATTGATGACCACTCCAAGAAGACCTGGATTTATTTCTTGAAGACCGAGAGTGAGGTCTTCAAGCGGTTTCAAGAGTTCAAAGCTCTTGTGGAGACCCAGACAGGTAGTAAGATCAAGGTCCTCAAGTCAGACAATGGAGGGGAGTATACCCTTCGTGAGTTTGTTGATTTTTGTGCTAAGGCAGGCATTAGAAGGGAGTTCACAGTTCCTTACTAACCCTAGCAGAATTGGGTTGCAAGAGGAAGAACAAATCCATTGCAGGGGCTGCCAAAGCCATGCTTCATGATCAATGTTAACCTTTATTTTTGTGGGCAGAGGCCTGCAACACTGTTGTGTACTTGCAGAACAGGAGTTCACATCATGCCTTGGGGAATGTGACTCCGGCGGAGGCTTTTTCTAGGAAGAAGCCTGATGTTGGGCACTTTCGTATCTTTGGGTGCCTTACATATTCCTATGTCCCCAAGGAGAACAGGACCAAGCTAGAGCCCACTACAGACAAGGGCATCTTTGTGGGTTATAGCGAGACCTCGAAAGCTTATCAGATTTATATTCATGCGCAGAGGAAAGTGGTTGTCAGGCGGGATGTGAAGTTCGAGGAGGAGAGAGCTTTCAGGAGGTCACGGGAGTTAAGAGTATCTAGAGTCACCAAACCCTCAGGAGCAGTTGAGTCAGTCACAGGGATCCAGTGGTCAGGGGTCAGGAGGTACATCGATTACAGTGTCAAGTCCATCAGTGAGCAGTGGCTCTTAGAGTCAGGTGGGTGATTCTTCAAGCAACATGTAGGGCAGTCCACAGAGCAGTTCACAGGGTAGTCCACTAATGGACAGTTCGCACGGTACTTCAGCATCTACAGGCACAGATTCAGGCATGAGGTCAGTTGGCAAGCCTTCAGGAGTTCAGGCTTCTGACGATGATGAGGATTCTTTCACTCCAGTGGGAGAAGTATGCTCAGGGAAGAGGAAGCCCAACTGGCTTCAAGATACCTTGCGTGAGGCCACATCAGTTGCTTGGCCAAAGAGACAGGTTAGAGAAAGTAAACCACCTGAGCGATTTTGTAGTTCCATGGCATTGGTAACAAGCATTGTTGACTCTGAGCCTTCTAGTTATAAGGAGGCAGCGAGCCAGCAGGTCTGGAGAGAGGCCATGATGGAGGAGTATTCTTCTATTATGAAGAACGATGTTTGGCAGGTAGTGTCGAGACCTGAAGGTAAATCAGTTATTACTTCCAAATGGATCTACAAGATAAAGCATGCTGCAGATGGCAGCATCGAGAAGTTCAATGCTCGATTTGTGGCAAGAGGGTTCTCACAGGTAGAGGGAGTTGACTATGAGGAGACCTTTGCTCCCATAGCTCGGTATACATCTATTCGCTCCATTATATCAATTGCAGCAGAGATGGGTTGGAAGATCCACTAGATGGATGTGAAGACCGCAGTTCTCAATGGCTTCATTCAGGAGGAGGTTTATATTGGGCAACCGCAGGGCTTTGAGGTGCATGGGAAGGAGTCCCATGTATGCAGATTGAAAAAGGCACTCTATGGCCTGAAGCAAGCTCCTAGAGATTGATACTCGAGGATTGATACATACTTGCAACAGTTGGGTTTCACAAAGAGTGAGGCCAATCCAAACCTATACTTCATTGTGGTGAGTGAGGAGCCTCTCATTCTGGTGTTGTATGTTGATGATTTGATCATCACTAGTGCAGAGAGACTCATTGAAGGCTGCAAGCTTAGTCACCGGATTCGGCGAATTTGAATGAATAAATTCGAAATTCACCGAACTACAAACAAATTCGAATTTATTCGTTCAAGTTCGCCGAACAAAATGGTGAACTCGAACATACAGGCGAACTCGAATTTAAAGGCAAACAAAATCGTTAAAATTCTTTTCGGTTCGATTAAATTCGTTTTGGTTCAATTTTTTTCTGTTTCAAAAAAAATTCGAAATGAATTGTGAGCACGTTTTGGTTTTGGATTCATTGTTTGCGATGGGTTAGGTTTCATTGTTTGCAAATTGCAGCCATTGAACAGACCGACGACCACTGACCAATACCAGTCCGTGTGAGCAATAGCATACATGATACAGTGATGGCCCACGGGTTTTCATTGTTCAATAGGGTTTTTGACAGGTTTTTGGAGTTTCCGACAGCTTTTTCAACGGGTTGTGGCTTGTGGCAATGTCGACAACTTGTGGATCGTGGCTTCTAAGTTCTGTCTTGTGGAGTTTTCGACGGCTTGTGGCTTGACCAGTGCAACACACAGACATACACAGCTCGGCCAGCCGCCAATCCTGACTCCTGTTGCCTACACAGTGGGCCGTGGCACATTACAGACTTTACACTGTAAACACCAGTCTTTTATTATAATTATTGTCAATGCTGTTTTCTGGGATAATTAAACACTCTAGGGTATTCAAAGCTCCTTCACTTTAATCCATGCTCTAAATTTATAGCTCTTGAACATTACGTCCATGACTCTAAGCTTTTTAGATGGCATTTTCAACCTTAGCAAGATGGTAGCATAAGAGTTCTCAACAATTCTGAAACGATGATTACTGATATTTAGACAAAACCATGTGCAATACTTCTTTAAACAACTGTTCAGAAAGACATGAAGATTTCCAGCAGAACTAAAGGATTATACATCTGCTAGACACTTCCAAAATCAAGGCCATACATTAAGTTGAAAAGAACTATTGGAAAAACCCTAAATATTGTTAAACAAGGTTAGTTAATAATTCTTTGGAAATATAAAAAACAGACGTCTGAAATATTAAAAACCAAATCCAATTATCCATGTAGAAATGAATGCATGTTTTGCAGTCTTTTGTATTGCAAAGAGCAATTCTGCATAATCCAAATTTAGAAATTTTTATCAGAATCCATGACGATGACAAAAGATGAAAGAACAGCTGGAAAAACCAAATCCATGTAGAAATGAATGCATGTTTTGCAGT
This sequence comes from Pinus taeda, assembly GCA_000404065.3. Lineage (NCBI taxonomy): Eukaryota > Viridiplantae > Streptophyta > Pinopsida > Pinales > Pinaceae > Pinus > Pinus taeda. The sequence goes on from APFE031477423.1 coordinate 26,991, forward strand.
CTTATGTCTTTGCGATGTGCATTATGGACTTTGAATTTGACTTTGAATTGATTTTTTTTATATATATACATTTTTTTTTCGAATTTCTATATGTCCAATTTTATGTCGAACTTTATTGGCAAAATTTTAGTTGCCGAACTTTATTCGAATTTCAAGGTCGCCGAACTCGAACTCAAACACGAACCTGGTGACTAAGGCTGCAAGAGAGATCTTGCTTCAGAGTTTGAGATGAAGGATATCGGCTTGATGCATTATTTTCTGGGATTGGAGACGTGGCAGGAGGAGGGGCATTTCTTCCTGGGGCAAGGGAAGTACATTGTGGATATTCTTAACAGATTTCACATGGAGGACTGCAAACCCATGTCTACACCTATGATCACTAACTGGAAGAAGCTTCACGCTTCTGAATCCGAGTTGGTGGATCCTACTCTATACAAACAGTTGATTAGTTGTTTGATGTATTTGGTCAACACTCAACCAGATACATGTTTTGCAGTTAACACTATGAGTCAGTGCATGTGTGAGCCCAGGAGAGTGCACTGAGTGGTTGCAAAACACATTCTTCGTTACTTGTAGGGGACTGTGGATTTTGGTCTGGATTATAGACAGGGTGATGGAGTGAGACTAGCAGGGTACACAGATTCAAATTGGGCAGGTTGTGCTTCAGATAGGAAGAGTACTTCCGGGTGTTGTTTTGGGTTGGGTTCGGTAGTTGTGTCGTGGATCAGCCGAAAACAACAATCAGTTGCATTGAGTTCCGCTGAGGCAGAGTATATGGCTGTTAGTTTGCCTAGTTGTGAGGCCATATGGCTTCGCAAGATGTTGTTTGGTCTATTTGGTCAGGCATTGAGACCTTCAGTAATTTACTGTGATAATCAAAGTTGCATAAAACTCACGGAGAATCTAGTTTTTCATGACAAATCAAAGCATATTGAGATCAAGTATCACTTCATTAGAGACTATGTCCAAAAGGGAGTTGTCAAGCATGAGAACATTTCCACAAATGAGCAAGTAGCGGACATTTTCACCAAAGCCTTACCACAGGGCAAGCATTTCTACTTCAGAGACAAGATGGGAGTGGTGAAGAGCACTTTCCTCGGTAAGAGAGAGTGTTAAAATTTGGGTTCCAAAAGACAAGTAGTTTCCTAAGGCTTTGATCTTTGGCCTAGGCAAAAGTGTCCAAGTTTATTTGTGCTTTTCTCCTAAAGTGACTTTATAAGTGGTAAAGTCAATTTAATTTAAAAGTGACTTTATAAGTGGTAAAGTTACATTCTAATTTAAAAGTGACTTTTTAAGTGGTAAAGTTACATTCTAATTTAAAGGTGACTTTATTAAACTCAATGAAGAGTTAGAAAGTGAAAAAGTGACCATGGAAATAAAAAGCTAAGTGGGTCTTTATTTAAGTGGGTGAGTTAAAAAATAAAAAGTGAGAATTAAATGCACATTTATTCTCATCCCTAAATCTAAATGAATCTCAGCCATTGAATCTTAGGGTAACCCAAAAGGTCATTTAAAGAATAAAAGGAGAAGAGAAAAGGAAAAGATCATTCATTCTTTCATGAGCATTTGAGATAAAGAGAAGAGAGAGTAAGGAGAAAATTTCGAAGCAGTGAGGAAGTGAAAAAAAGCAACAAGAAGACATGCATCCCAAGGAAAAACTGTACAGCAGGAATAAAAAAAAAAAGGGCACAAAAATCAAGGAAGAGGGACAGCAAGTTCTGGGCACGTTTTTCGAGGCTGGCCATACAACATTTAATGCTATTTTATTGCTGTTAAATTTCTGTTTTGGTTGTTCGCTGATTGGCACGATTTTCAAGGTGGAGTTCAGGCACGGAAATCAAAATAAGTTGTAATTTGTGGTTGTTGGAATTTTCACTGTGTATTTCAGTTTCTCTGTAAAAGAATTTTCAAAAATAAAGAAGAGCTCTCAAACTGGTTTTCCCCGAGGGTTTTTCCAGGGTCACATTGACCAAAAATCACTGTGTTATTTTCTGTGTGGCTGTCATAATTTTGCTATGTTTTATTTCTGAAATTTTAGCAATTGTGAAAACTCTAAATTTGTGTTTTCAGAAAATTATTGTCATTTCCAGATTTTAGAATTTTTATCATGCTTGGATTTAAAATTAAATGCATGGAGTGATAAGGAAAACTTATAATCGAAGTGGGGGTTGAAATTTCTTCATGATGGTCATAAAAGAATGAGGCTGGATCGTAAGCTATTTGGAATGGAAATGTTTGGTGGAATCTGCCACTTGAAATACGACCTTGCCAAAATCCTAGGGAATGAAGTGGGGATTTGGTTAGCATCTACCCCAAAAAACATCCACATTGCAAATCAATCAAATTTTATATGAATAGGAAGAAAGATCAAAGGGAAGAAATGAGGCTTGAGCTTGCAAATAAAACTGTAAGCATCTTAGAGGTGGAGAAGCCAATCCTCAAGCTCACTTTCCACAATGTCCGACCCTTCATTGCCCTCACCTTTTTTGCAGCAAAGTTAATCCCTAGGGGACAGCCTTCCATTCATGATGGTGAGAACAAAGGAGAAAGAGTAGACCGACAAGATTGTGGCAAGATGTTTTCTTTGGACTAACATACCATTCAACATTGCCAAGAACAATTCATTCTACCATTCCATGTTTGAAGTCGCTACTATTGTTGGTCCAAGGTACAACGGCTCTATTACCCACCAAAAACTGGGTAACCCTCTAGGAGAAAAAAATTCTCCTCATTTGACAACCAACAAGCAACCCCATGATGGTCAACACATAACACTATGCCAAAGCTCTCCACCTATTGCTCTGGTCATATCTCTCTCCCACGTGGCATTTCTTCTTGAAGGAAGGTGGGTCATTTATCGACGAGTACTCTAACCATTCTTGTGATCATGTGCTTTCATTTAATGTTATAGACATATTAATATGGATCACGGGGCAAACTAGATGATTGACCGATCTCGACTGTATTCTTGTTCCCACACTTCACTTCGTAGTTAGTCTTCGACTCTACTCCAGTGGGACTTGTTGTCGCCTCGCTTGCACACCTAGGTTAGTGTGGAAAAAATCAACCCGATAAGCTGTGACTTGGTGGCAAACTAAGAGATGCGGTTGTCACCAATTCCCAACTCTCTCAACTCTCTTCATCAAAGCGAGGGGGGGTGGTCCTTAATGAGGTTAAAGGAAATGTGAGTTTCTAGGAGACTAAAATGAATGGAGAACTTATCACAATCAACTTGATTACACGATATGAACAAGGAAATATATATGAGCAACATTCAATGATTTATTCAAAAAATATACAGTCATAGACCAATGCTTAAACAAATAATTGCTCAAAATAAATAGCATGTACTTGCTCAAATAGAAATTTTCAAGTAAGACGACAAGCAATCCTACAAAAGGAAAAAAGTTAGAGCAATAAATGAAATATCACTTGCAAGAAAGAAATATTGTACTTATAGAGAGATGCTCAAGTAAAAGATAATATCATCCAATAATTATGAGCTAAACAACAAGTACAAGAGATAGCAACTTAGCAAGTAAAATAAAAATTGCAAATGAAAGATCCACGCCGCTTGCAAAATGCTATTTGGAAGTAAGACAATGCTTGCAAATGAGATTCAACAAACCCAAGACTATTACCTGCAAAATGTAAATGAAGATTGTACTTGGTAAAGGAAGTGCTCAAATGACAAGAGATAATAACATCAAGAAACAATGATGCCATCCATCATGACAAGTACATGAAACCAATAAAATTGCAAGTAAATCTAAAAACGCTCCAAGATGATTAGACTAGCATGAAATACAATCTATCTAACGTGGAGTGCAATTATCCTGGTAAATTTTAAGTTAAATGCCTATCTAGATGTAACCTTTCTCTCAAGTGTTTTGAAACAAGTCTCTAGTGTGAGTTATGGAGGGACACCCAAGAAAAGATAGCTAAGACTATATTTTCCAACCACCCGATGCCTCCAGCACTACAAAAACTGTGGCTCTGGCGACTGCAAGGTCACCGTGTTAACTAGAAAAGATAGTCTATGTTCCTCAAGTTGGACGAGAAAGAGAGTCCTAAAAAAGTCTTTCAACCAAGCTTATGCTTGGAGGTGAGTTAATTAAAGATACAAATTAGTGCTAAGAATGCCTAAATGAGATGCATGTGTAAATGTTTATGTTTCCAAAGAAAGTGTAATGAGAGAAAATCTTCAAGTAATGTCACCAATAGCTTTCAATGGAAATGAAATGAGAAACAATAGCTTGATGTAAAACCACAATTTCCAAAATACGTTGTTTGCAATAAAGTAAATTTACTCCAAATGAAATGGCATAAGAAATACTTCAAGAAATGATCATCAATTACCACAATGCCGCATGAATATGAATTGATAAAAGTATTGAAGCAATACTTCCAAAGAAACTTGTAGAGCAAAGTAAGATAGCTTAAATTTGCCAAAATGAAATACTTGTTTGCTCAAATAAAACTTGCAATGTTTTTTGGTGAATGGAATGCAATGTATTGAATAAAATGGAAATGGAAAACTATAAACTAATCTCAACCATATGCTAAAGCAAAGAAGGCTATAAGTGTTATGTTAATCATGCATGAAATGAAATTAGCAAGTGAAATTACTGAAGAAGATTAGAGCAACTAACTAAGAAATTAGTCAATCCACAAACAAAGTTTCTCCCTCTAAATGGAAAGAAGAGATACCATATGAAGAATTCCCAAGCTCCCTAACCCTAAAAATAAATCAGCCTTTTATTAATTTAGTTACAAAAAATGAAAGCCCCTAAAGGCCTCAACTAAGCTCAAGGAAAATTTTTACAAATAAAGCTTTATACCATAGACTTTCCTTGATGAACTATTTGATACAAATGAGGCCAAAGAGAGGCTTTGAAATCTGAAAATTTGAAGGCTCGCTTTACATATAAAAATCAGATTTGAAGAGAAGAGAAGATTTGCACAAAGCAAGAGAGGCTAGGCCTCCTCAAGCGTTAATTTTAGGTATGTTCTATGCTTAGAGCAATTTATTTCAATTTTACAGTCAGCTCAATATCTTTCCAAATTAGCAATCACATCAGCATTAAAGTATATTGCAGATAGAACATAAACATAGATCGCAGAAGACAAGCCAAGACAAGAGGATACAAGATGTGGCACTAGCCAGGGACAAATCCCAATGTGGGGAAACCCTTGATCAATTCTTCTCATATGTTCTTCAATAGTTCAACAGAGAGGGAGAGAGATAATACATATACAACAAAAGTCAACACTTTGACTTATCTAAATAAGAGCACAAATCATCTCTAAGTAGATGATACATAAGATAATTGAACTCAGTTGAAGACAAGCTGCTTCAACTAATTCTCCCAGATGACTCCATCACCATGTTGCACCTATCATTGTGTTGCTCCTCATCATCATGCTACACCATGTTGCACCCATGTGCCATTGTTGCACCATGTTGCAACACTGTTGTCCCATGTGGCTTGCTGAACCATGTTGCCATACTGCATGTCCCATGTGCTTGCAGCACCATGCTTGCCATGATGTCCCATTGTGACATTGCTATACCATGTCATAGCTTGTTGTCCTATTGTGTTTGCAGCGCCATGCTTGTTGTTGTCCCATGTGGCATGTTGTACTTGTACATTGCTGATGTCCTAATGAATTTGCAGCACCATGCTATTGTTGTTGTCCCATTGTAGCCTTGTTGTACCTTGATGTTGTCCCAATGCATCATGCCATTGCTGTTGTTGAGATATAGACTGGTTAGGGCACTTCAGGTTGTTGCCACAGCCCTCAAACAATCACCTAGGCAGCCTTTAGTCTCCACGGTATCCCTTGTTGTGATGGTATGGCCTGCGCCCTACCACACAGCCTTGTTGTAGCTTTATGGTCCACGCATCACACTCAAACCAGTCCTTAATTTCTGCGGCCTAGGCAAGTAAGGCTTCTCTCCACTCGTGCTACTATTCTAGCCACTGTACAGCCCCAAACACTTCCACGTTGTCCTGTTTTGGAATGGCTAGGCCTGTGGCCTACCACAGACCTCTGTTGCACACTAACAACCTTCTGAAACAGTCTTACCTTACCTCGGCCCTCCTTCCAATAATTCGTTCACCTGAAATGACCTTAAGACAACCCTTCAAACCCTCGCTGGAATGTTGCCTTAGCTGCGGCCTAGTCACAACAGGAGGGTCCCTTTACTCGGCCTGTTACAAGAGAGAACAGTCCTCAAAACATCCACTGCTCGGCCTCCTTAATCTCCTCCACATCACGCTATCCAAAATCTCCTCGACCTCCTTAATCTCCTCCACATCACGCTGTCAAGAATCTCCTCGGCCTTCTTAATCTAATTGCGGCTAGGCTTTAGACAGCTAGGTTAGGGTTGCGCAGACCTACGGTTAGGGCAGATTAGATCTATGTATAAGGGTGGTGAGTAGGGCCTCCTCCATTGTGTTATTTCTCCATCCTAGGACTACGGCTAGGCTCCTTTAGGTAGTGTATAGAAGTAGGGTCTCCTCCTTTGAATTGCTGCTAAATTATCCTCCTTAGGACTGCGTTAAGGCTTGTCGAGACCAGTGTATGGGGCAACGTGTAGCCTTCCTTCTTGACTATGTCTAGGGCTTCATACTAAGGCTCCTTACCTCCTGTGTTTTAAGGCTTCCTCTCTTAGATTTCTCTTCCACTAAAACCCAGAACAAGTGGAGAGAAATCAAGAGTGAAGTGAGAGTGAAATGACTCTCAAGTCATCTCCTTTTATACTAAAACGTTGAGCACATGTGGGTGTTATTTAGTTGCTGGTCAACCTTGACAAATTGTCTTATAACAAATAAATTCATAACTCCATGAATACTTATCAGAATCAGATGATCTTTAGATCAATCCTACACCTCTTGATGAGAGGGATCCAAAAAAAAATATCAGCTGCCATAAATAAGATGACCCACATGGAGTTTGGCCCTAGTTGCTAATTTTAACACTCCCTCTCAACTAGGGAGAACTCCATCCGCTGATCCATCTACCAAACTGTACTATCTCTGCCATCAATGCCCTGCACTGCTCTGCTCTATTCTGCTGAACCATGAAGAAGAAGAATTGATCGAGAATGTCTCATACCATTCTCTATTGACCCGAAGTCAGTTCCATATGAAGAAAGTATGTCATACCACTCTTACTGATCCCAGATCAGTTCCAAAAGAGAGTGAGTTATGTCACTCTCATTGACCCGAAGTCAGTTCCAATTGATCCCAGATCAATGGAGGTCGTCCTAGTATAGGGAGTACGGTAGATACAACGATGCGTCCATCGATAGTACTACTATGGTCCTTAACCCCATTTCCCTGCTCATTGGCCAGATGAGAAGTACTTCCCATGAGTCCCAGACTACATGGGTAGGATGCCTCGACAGGAGAACCACTCATCCTATCCATAAGTCGCCACAGGGTGTCACAGGGGAAGGCTAAACCATTCACCCTATACACAGCGCACCATTAGGGGAGGGTGAGTCACCCTATGGTCGCTTGTTGCTCCAAAAAGTACCCCAAGCCCCCAGAGCTCCTAAAGCTCAATGCATGCATCATGCAAGACCCTCATAAGAGGGTCTCAACGACTCCAAGTCGTTCGGAAAAGACACAAATTTGACCTTTCCCCGGGGCTTTGAAAGAATGTCTGTGACCTGTACATCAGTCTCAATGTGATGGAGCCTTCTCGCTCATCGATGTACTATATCCCAGATAAGGTAGTATCTAATGTCTATATGTTGGAGCAATCATAGAATACGGGATTCCTCAACAACCGAATCCCTCCCTGGTTGACACAGAAGATCACGGTGGTATCCATCATGTGTACAAACAACTCACTGAAGAGCTTCCACAACCAAGCAGCTTCACACGAGATCATACTCGTAGCTATGTATTCGGTCTCAGCGATGCTCAAAGCAACCGTCTTCTGCTTCCTGCTCATCCAAGATATCGAGTAGAACCCAAAGAGAACCAGCACCCAGAAGTGCTCTTGCGATCCTCCACACTGCCTACCTAATCGGCATCAGAATAATCATGCAGCTTCACATTTCCAGCAGTGTATCCATGAGACATTGTGCCCTGAAGATACCTCAAATGATTCTTGGCATCAATCCAGTGAGGCTCAACCAAATATGAGCCCAACATGCTAACTGCAAAACATATATCCGAACAGGAGTTCACCAAGAACATCAATGCTAGAATGAGTTTATGAAACTCAAAGGCATTTCCCAAAGAGAACCAGCACCCAGAAGTGCTCTTGCGATCCTCCACACTACCTACCTAATCGACATCAGAATAATCATGCAGCTTCACATTTCCAGCAGTGTATCCATGAGACATTGTGCCCTGAAGATACCTCAAATGATTCTTGGCATCAATCCAGTGAGGCTCAACCAAATATGAGCCCAACATGCTAACTGCAAAACATATATCCGAACAGGAGTTCACCAAGAACATCAATGCTAGAATGAGTTTATGAAACTCAGAGGCATTTCCCAAAGAGAACCAGCACCCAGAAGTGCTCTTGCGATCCTCCACACTACCTACCTAATCGACATCAGAATAATCATGCAGCTTCACATTTCCAGCAGTGTATCCATGAGACATTGTGCCCTGAAGATACCTCAAATGATTCTTGGCATCAATCCAGTGAGGCTCAACCAAATATGAGCCCAACATGCTAACTGCAAAACATATATCCGAACAAGAGTTCACCAAGAACATCAATGCTAGAATGAGTTTATGAAACTCAAAGGCATTTCCCAAATTAGGTCTGTCATCCCTACCACATAACTTTTGAAAGTTAAGTTCACGGGCTTGTAGTCCATCGAGGTAGTCACGGGCTTGCAGTTCATCATTCTAAATCCGGAATCCAACTCCCTCTTACTTTTGCAAATGAGAGGGTCTGCACCTATTAGGAAGAGGTCGTCCTCAGAAGGTGTCGGTATGAGAGGCTATCATCCACAACCTTCAAGCAATGGTTTGGATCGGCTTCACTCCTAGTGAATCTCAGCTTCATCAGACAGTTATCAATCCTGTCATATTAAGCCCAGGGTGTTTGCTTCAAGCCATAGAGGGCTTTCTTCCCCCTGCATACATGAGATTCCGATCATGAATCTCAAACCCCTCAGGTTGTTCCAAACGTATGGACCTGCTACATGAGGGGAATGGTCCCCTTGTAAGATTTTCTTTCTGTACATCTTAGACATGTACCTCCATGCTCCTTTTGAATTCAAGCATCCTTGTCACCGTCTGACTCACATCGGGTGGGGCCCCATAATAAGTAGATCTCCAGTGCTATAGATGAGATGTGTCAACTGACATGGTCCCCAATGGACTTCCTACAACTTGATACAAATTGCCAACCCTGAACCGATGAGTAAAAGCATCTTTGAAAATTCTATTTTCAAACACGTACCTTTCCATCGATGAATGCCATCATCAAACCTTTGACTTCCATTGCCGAAATGGACACTAGGTTCTTCATGTGTTCAGGTACATAAGGAGATTCTTGTAAATGAATCGAGTTACCTTCATTCAATTGAGGGGCAACATTCCCTACACCCTTTCCGGGATAGGTGGCCTTAACTCCAAGTATATCCCACGATTGTTTCCATCTCTACCAGATTAGAGAGAGCACCCTTCTATCCGATGAAGTGCCTTGAAGCACTACAATCAATAAGCCAAATTCCCAAAGACTCTGAAGGAGAGAGGCAATATAAGATAACGCTTCTTATCTTTCTAGAAACATTGGATTCTTCATATCTAGGGTTCCTTGCTTTCTTTGAAGAGTCGACTATTTCCTTGATGACCTGCATTACCTGTCATTCCTTCGATCATTGAAGATGTCCCTGGAATGATTGTTATCATCATCAAGTGATGTGTCCCTACCTCAGACACTCCTCAGCATAATGGTCGTACTTATTACAAACAAGGCATCTACCTTTCTGTCCACCCTTAGATCTAGACTTCTCAATGAAGTGATCTTTAGGTAGGCCATTAGAAGCTTCCGCTACGCCATTCTGATAATATTCATTGCTTTGACTTCACACTTGGTGAATTCGACGAGGGATGAGCAATCCTCTGATCCTTTTGTCCTTACCCAACTGTCTTGGGTGATTGCTCTTTCACTCTTGCTTGGGCTTTGTCTTCACCTCAACTCTGATACCATGTTAATTTTAGGTATGTTCTATGCTTAGAGCAATTTATTTCAATTTTACAGTTAGCTCAATATCTTTTCCAGATTAGCAATCACGTTAGCATTAAAGTATATTGCAGATAAAACATAAACATAGATCGCAGAAGACAAGCCAAGACAAGAGGACACAAGATGTAGCGCTAGCCAAGGACAAACCCCAATGTGGGGAAACCCTTGATCAATTCTTCTTATATGTTCTTCAATAGTTCAGTAGAGAGAGAGAGAAAAAAAAAGATAACACATATACAACAGAAGTCAACAATTTGACTTATCTAAATAAGAGCATAGATCATATCTAAGTAGATGATACATGAGGTAGCTGAACTCAGTTGAAGACAAGCTGCTTCAACTAATTCTCCCAGGTGACTCCATCACCATGTTGCACCTATCATTGTGTTGCTCCTCATCATCATGTTGCACCTCACTGTGTTGCACCCATGTGCCATTGTTGCCCCATGTTGCCACACTGTTGTCCCATGTGGCATATTGAACCATGTTGCCATACTACATGTCCCATGTGCTTGCAGCACCATGCTTGCCATGTTGTCCCATTGTGACATTGTTGTACCATGTCATAGCTTGTTGTCCTATTGTGTTTGCAGCACCGTGTTTGTTGTTATCCCATGTGGCATGTTGTACCTTGTTGTTGTCCTAATGAGTTTGCAGCACCATATTATTGTTGTTGTCCCATTGTAGCCTTATTGTCCCTTGCTGCTGTCCCAATGCACCGTGTCATTGTTGTTGTTGAGATATAGACTAGTTAGGGCACTTCAGGTTGCTGCCACAGGCCTCAAACAATCACCTAGGCAACCCTTAGTCTCCACGTTATCCCTTGTTGTGATGGTATGGTCTGCGGCCTATCACACAACCTTGCTATAGCTTTATGGCCCACACATCACAATCAAACCAGGCCTTAATTTCTACAGCCTGGGTAAGTAAGGCTTCTCCCCACTTGTGCCGCTGTTCTAGGCACTGTATAGTCCCAAACACTTCCACGTTGTCCCGTTTTGGAGTGGCTAGGCCTGTGGCCTACCACAGACCTCTTCTGCACACTAATAGCCTTCCGAAAGTCTTACCTTACCTCGGCCCTCTAACAAACTTCACAGCCCTCCTTCCAATAATTCGATCACCTGAAATGACCTTAAGACAACCCTTCAAACCCTCGCTGGAATGTTGCCTTAGCTACGGCCTAGTCACAACAGGAGGGTCCCTTTACTCGACTTGTTACAAGAGAGAAGAGTCCTCAAAACATCCACTACTCAGCCTCCTTAATCTCCTCCACATCACACTATCCAAAATCTCCTCGGCCTTCTTAATCTGATTGTGGCTAGACTTTAGACAGCTAGGTTAGGGTTGGGCAGACCTGCAGTTAGGGTAGATTGGATCTATGTATAAGGGTGGTGAGTAGGGCCTCCTCCATTGTGTTATTTCTCCATCCCAGGACTACAACTAGGCTCCTTTAGGTAGCATACAGAAGTAGTGTCTCCTCCTTTGAATTGCTGCTAGATTATCCTCCTTTGGACTACGTTAGGGCATCCTCCTTAGGATTGCATTAGGGCTTGTAGAGACCAACGTGTAGCCTTCCTTCTTGACTGCGTCTAGGGCTTCATACTAGGGCTCCTTACCTTCTGCGTTTTAGGGCTTCCTCTCTTAGATTTCTCTTCCACTAAAACCCAAAACAAGTGGAGAGAAACCAAGAGTGAAGTGAGTGTGAAATGACTCTCAAGTCATCTCCTTTTATACTAAAATGTTGAGCACATGCAGGTGTTATTTAGTTGTTGGCCGACCTTGACGAATTGTCTTATAACACAAATAAATTCATAACTCCATGAATACTTATCGGAATCGGATGATCTTTAGATCAATCCTACACCTCTTGATGAGAGGAATCCAAGAAAAATATGAGTTGCCATAAATAAGATGACCCACATGGAGTTTGGCCCTAGTTACCAATTTTAACATCAAGCCCACAGCCTAGAGGGAGTGGTGTTGCCCTCAAAGAAAACTCTCCTCTTTGCTTAGCCATAATTCCGCGCTAAAATAGAAAAATTATATCAATGAAGCACAATGATTTGAAGGAATTATTTTGAAAGAAATATGCTTGAAATATGAGTCAGGGCCACAATTCTCTGCAAGATAAATCAAAAGATGAAGCCTTGAGAATTAACAAATGTGGGTTCTCCTTTGAGTATTTCAAAAATGGGTTGGTTCCTCCGAGAACTTCCCCTCACACTTGAAGCTTGATCCAAAGAAAGATTTTCTACACAACTTCACATAGACAAATTAGATCCATATGGGTTTAATCGCATGCAATGATGAGAAAATTTTAGAGATATATTGGACATCAACTAAAGCATTCTCTATCTAAAGCAAGTAAATACACCTTATGCTAATGTAAGATAGTTATACATCAACACAACTTGAAAAGCATAATGGAAATAATAGCATAATGAAATGAATAGAAAGATGAGAGCGAGAATATCACGACATTACCATACACAAGAGAATAACACCTCAAATGTAACCCCAAAGTCTTTTGTATTATTTGGAAACAAGTATACAATCCAGCAGAGTCTCTTTAAGCCCAATAGCTCATATCAATCATACAAAGTGAGAACCTAAAGCTCACTAAAATAGAGAAATGGGAGCAAATTCCAATGAGAAAACCATGTGACATGTGGACTTGGAGAAGATCCCAAGAAGAGCAATTCGAATTCCAAGTGTGGAGTGGCTATGACACATGTGGAGTCAATCCAAGTTGAAATCCCTGAGGTGGCCAACGTATTCTCCATCCAAGAAATGCGAGTTCCAGGTGTGAGGCAAGGGAGTGCCAATTGTGAAACGAGAGAGTTAACTCTCATGTGATCTCAACCACTAAACCATATGATGACACATCTCTCCTTACCATGCATTGAGCCTTCAACAAGAAATGTGTGAGCCTCTTTGGGTGCTACGTGGATGATCCAGGTGGATCTTGGTGGCCACCTACCAGGTCCACCTGGACCCCCACCATTGTTTCTCTCAGCATTTTCAGTTTCCTTAATGGTAGCACAACTTACTATTTTTAGCAGTTTTTCGGGTCCTGAACTTCCGGAGCCGTTTTGAGGCCCTAAACGACATTTTTTGGGAAATCTGGGGCAACAATGGGTCCATGGACACGATGTTGCCCCTTCCCGATTAAAGTGGTATGAATGCTCGATAGAATCTTCTAACGAGCTATTGTACAACGTCAAACAGGAGATGTTATGCCAAAGTTATGACCCCCACACACCGGGAATGATGTAACAATTACCAAACGGGGCCCACATTGGCGTTTTTCCATCTTCTAAGGGTTTAAGGTTTGGAAAGTTAAAGGGTTGTTCCATTGTGTTTCTCACAATAAATAGGCCTTCGAATCTCATTATAACACATTCAGAGCCATGTAGCCACCACATCCTTTAGAGATAGAGCTACCATCGCCTGAGTTGGTTTTTTCCATTACTGTTGTAAAGCAGTAGATTTCAGTATTTGACATTAATGAAAGAAGTATTAATTTCCGCTGCATATCTATGTTTATGTCACTCTGTAATTTGTTTGCTTCCTTTAAATCTAGATCAGTGGATCAGAAGCGGTTTGCCTTTTCTCTTTCTTTGCAATGTCCCAACAAGGTCGGGATATCAAAGAGTTAGGGCCTTGAAACTGGTCAAGACCTTTGCAAAAGACCAGCCTCGCAAAATCCCGAACGGCTCGCCATGGCAGACGAGAGAAAAGACGAGGGGGCAGGAGATCCTATCAAAATCTTGCTCAAAGAAGCCCTCGAGCAACAACGGAACGCGATGATGGACAGCTTTGCCCAGATCCTTCAGCGGCTACCCAGAAGTGACGCATCAGCTTCCGGCAGCTACTCTGGAAATGCCACGCCCTTTAAGGTACAAGTTAATTTTGAATCCCCATATTCGAGGGTCAGATAAACGCAGATGCCGTAGATAAATGGTTAAATCTGCTAGAGGGTTATTTTCAAAGCAGCGCCCCACGTCAAGGACTGGTGGGAAACCTACTGCGAGCAAAAGGATGAAAGTACTGGCTCACTATCTTCAACCGCACCCACCTGGAATTCATTCTGGGATGCCATCAAGGAGCAGTACTACCCTGTCGGAAGCTATGAGGATGAATACATAAAGTGGACCACGCTGCGGCAGGGAAGGGACCAAGACGTGCCAGAGTTCACCAACCTTTTTCCATACCCTTCGCACAAAGTTGGGTATCAAGGGATTTGGAAAAGCATTTGATACTCAAATACCGTGGCTGCCTGCACAAGTACATCCAGAAAGAAATAGAATTCTTGAACATCTCCTCGCTCGGCACAGCATATCGATATGTCGTCAATGTCGAGCAGAAGTTTAAACAAAAGAAGCGAGACTTTGGATCTGTGAATCCAAAGCAAGGGAAAGGTGCCCCTAAACCACAGAACAAAGGACAAAGCCAAGGCGAGGCAACCCAAGACAACCTGCCAAAGCTACAAGCAAAGAACAGCGCCGCGAAGTCGAAAAAGGACACGGGAAAATGGTGTGAGTTCCATAAGAGCTCCATTCACAACACAAGTGAGTGTCGGGTCAAGCAGTCACTGGTGGCTGAGCTAAAGGTTTCAGAATCAGATGCATGTTCCGACTCTGAGTTAGAACCCGACAAGGGGAATGACAAAGGGAAGCAGATCATTGATGCGGATCCCAACACCACTGTTGTTACCGCAAAGATCCAGAAAAATGAACCCGAAGATCCAGAGGAAGAGGAGCGTCTCTTCCACTCCCAGATGTGGGTAAAGGGCTCCCCGATACAGTTCATTGTTGATAGCGGGAGTCAAAAGAACCTCATTTCGGCTAAGGTCGTGAAGCCGGTTGGGCTTACCCGACCACAACACATTCACAACCGTACACCATCGGGTGGCTTCACGCAAGGACGGGATCTTCACATGAGCCAACAGTGTGCCGCCTTCCATACAACATCAAGCCCTTCACGGATGAGGTATTGTGTGACATTGCTCCCCTTGAAGTTTGTGATGTATTATTAGGACAACCATACTTGTGGAAGCGACATGCTGTGTATGAATCAAGGCCCCATGCTGTTATTATTACATTGGGAAATAAGTTGTACAAGATACCAGAGTTAGCACCGCCTACCGCCATCTCTTTGATTACTGCAAAACAATGCAGTACGCTCATTTCCAAAACCAGGAAATTTGTTTTCTTGATGATACGCCCTCAAGGAAAGAAGAAGACAATGGCCACAGCCTCCAGACAGGGCCCCTCCGCACAACAACTACAGATGGACAAGGTCGTGGAGGAGTACGGGACATCTTCACCTCCCCCGCAGGGGTTCCTCTGCACTGTCAAGTCAAGCACTCCATCAATCTGACCCCAGATGCGCCGCTACCCAATGGACCAATTTATCGGCGCTTCGTTCTGGAGAACGATGAAATCAAGAGGCAGATTTAGGAGCTCCTGCAGAAAGGTGACATCCGTCCGAGTTCATCGCCTTGTGGGAGCCCGATCGTGTTGGTACAGAAGAAGGATGGGACTTGGAGACTCTGTATTGACTATCGAGCACTGAACAAGATCATTGTCCGTAATAGGTACCCGATCCCGCGGATTGATGACCTCCTGAATCAACTGAAGGGGGCGAAATATTTCAGCAAGATCGATCTAAAGTCGAGATATCACCAGGTACCAATCGAACCCTCTGATGTGTGGAAGACTGCCTTCAAAGCCAAGGAGGGCCTTTTCGAAAGGTTGGTGATGCCTTTCGGATTGACAAATGCTCCTGCAACCTTCATGAGGCTAATGGATGACATCTTGCAGCCATTCACCAACTTAGTTGTAGTGGTATACTTGGATGACATTCTGATCTTCAGCCAGAGTTGGGAAGAGCACCTCCACCACATCCGACAGGTTCTCCAAACACTGCGGCAACACAAGCTATGTGCCAATTTGGAGAAATGCACTTTTGGCATGACCCAAGTTTAATATCTGGGATACATTATTGATGAACAGGGGGTGCATGTGGATCCAGCCAAGATCCAAGTCATTCGGGATTGGCCATCTCCAACCACTCTGACAGAGCTCCGCAGCTTTCTAGGTCTTGCCAACTCCTACCGCAGGTTCGTGTTGGGGTTTTCTCATATCACTTGGCCTTTGAGTCAAGTCACCAAGGGAGGAGCGAAGGCCAAATTCTTTTGGTCTGAATCTCAACA
>APFE031477423.1:43460-118688 GCA_000404065.3 Pinus taeda
TATGCTATTGGGGCAGTCCTTACTCAACATGGGCATCCAGTGGCATATCACAGTGAAACACTTTCAAACACAGTCCGGAAGTATCCCACTTATGATAAAGAGATGTATTCCATTGTGCAGGCCTGTTGACAATGGAAGCATTACATTTTGAGGAAGGAAACGGTCATCCACACAGACCACCGACCTCTGTAGTTCATACAGACCCATGGGAAATTGCAGAATGATCGCCATCAGAAGTGGTCTACATACCTACAACAGTTCCACTTGAATATCAAGTATAAGAAGGGCAGCACCAATAATGTTGTAGATTGCCTCAGTCGACCACCGATCATGGCGTTAACCACCGTGCTCAACTCTTGTGGGCACGAGACTTCTAATTGGCCACTTCTTTACAAAAGCTACCCAAAATTCGGCCACACATACCAGACACTCTTGGAGGGTCGGCATGTTCCAAATTTTCACCTCCAGGATGCCCTGTTATGCCACCTGAGTCACCTTTGTGTTCCTTCAAGCGAGCGTGCCAAGATGATTTGGGAAGCACACTACAGTCGGGCTGTTGGGCATTTCGGGGTCGAGAAAACGGTGGTCGTACTGCAAAAGTATTTCTATTGGCCGAATCTTCGACAGGATGTTGGGAAGTACATCAAATCATGTACTGCCTGTGCCATTACCAAACCGACCATTAAGAAGCAAGGCCTCTATGCCCCGCTGCCTACCCCTAGTCAACCTTGGGAATCCATCTTTCTAACGAGCTATTGTACGTGTCAAACGGAGATTGTATGCCAAAGTTACGACCCCAGGAAGTTGATGTACCAATTTACCCAAACGAGGCCCACAGTTTGGCGTTTCATCTTCTAGGGTTAGGTTTTGGAATGTTAAGGGTTTTCCATTGTTTCTCAACAATAAATAGGCCTTCGAGCCTCATTGTAACACAGTTCAGAGGCATGCAGCCACCACATCTCTTCTCAGAGATAAGCTACCATCGCCCTAGCTGGTTTATTTCCATTACTATTTGTAAGCATATTTCAGTATTTTACATTAATGAAATGAAGTATTATTTCCGCTGCATATCTGTGTTTATGGTCATCTCTGTAATTTGTTGTGTTCCTGTTTAAATTTGGATCAATGGATCCCAACTCGAAGTGTGGTTGTCATATGTGGGAGTTAAGTGTAGTTGGAAGTGGAGACAAGACTCCACCAATTTCTCAATCAAATATTCACCCATATTCCAAGATCCTCCAAGAATTTGATTTTTCCAAGTCATCAAATTGAACTCCTCAATTGTAGCTAGGAATTCGATTTCCCCGTGTGTTCAATGTCTTAATGATGGCATGTGCCAAATCATCTCTTAATTGCCTCTTGACTTGCTCTTTGACTTTGGATAATTTCCAAGTCATTTCCATGTCATTTTGTCACATGGAGTTCCACTAATTTTCTCCATTTAATTTATTTTTGGGCTAATTTATTGCCACATTTTCCACAAAGCTTAGGAAAAGTGGGTTTTGAGGGTCTAGAACTTTTTTTTTACCCCTCAAAATATGTCTTAGTAGTAAGTTGATGAGAAGAGTAATTTTGAGCACATGTACTCCATACAACTTCTCTAGACTATACTTATTACAATTCATAAATATTTTATTAAAAATCTCGTCTTGAGAGAAATTTTAAAAATTAAAAACTAGCCCCTAGACCTATTCAAATTCTGCGAAATTTTATGATTGATCTAGTATGGTAATATACAATGACTCTAGACACTAAGACTCACCTAATGCCTTGCCATCAAGCCGCACTCCAGCTTTGGGGTTATGCTTGGAGGAAAAAACTCAATTAATTATTAAGTGCTAGAAAGTACCCAATAATTAACCAAGTAAAAAAAAACTCCCAAAGCAAACTCAGTTGATGACAATGTCCGAAGTTACCTAGGCCAGTTACATGACTCAATTCATCACACTAGCATCACTTTACAACATCCTCGTAAGACTTGTGGAATCTGAGTACAATGTAGAAGAAGATAAAGTTAAAAAACTCTGATAAGATATGAAATCTAATGGTACATGAAGCCTCTGACATATCCTCAGGCCTGGAGTGTTCAAGTGATCTTCAATGGTCAACAGGACCTCCCCTGAGGCTTTAGGGTTTAGGAAGGGCACTAATGGGGAGGCACTAATTGATATAGCATGTCCAAGGTAATCCATACTTACCACTTTTCATCCCTCGTGATAATTCATCTCCATTCTTTGATTTCATGGTCATTGGTCATCGGGATTGGCACCCTTCATCCACATCCTTCAGTCAGGGCCCAAAAACTTTGCCCTTGAGGTTGATGTAGGGAAAAGAAAGTTAAAGGCATATAAAGCCACAACGAAAGAAAATGTAAAATGCAAAAGATGGTTGGAACAGTATTTAGCGCATGGGCAAAAGCCTAGCATGAGCTCTACCCCCCTCATTAGCCATCACCTAGTTCCTCATACCATTCAATGCTTCATCTAAAATAAAGTAACTCTTGAACATCCCAACCGCGATGAGTGAGAGATTACTAAATCATAAGGGGGTATTGGAAAATTATAAAAGCAAGGTTGGGCTCCTATGGACAACATCATGGTTGAGGAGGCACTTTTTTGGAGATGTACTAGTGCATTCTGAGGATTTCTTGGAGTGGGGAGCACTCATGGACCTATTCATCACTTGTTTGATGGATCTTGATCATTTATAGAGGATGACGTCATGTCTAAGACATTTATTTCCCACATGTGTGGGTTATTTTGGCACTTTGTTATGTTTTAGTCTTTAGAGCTATTTTAAGGTTGGCTCATGACCTTTTGAGCTTGTTGAACACTCAAGTGAACTTTTTAGGGGTTTTGCTTGTAAAATTCTGAAAATGAAACTTGGTTGCCTATGTAAATAGAGAGAGGTCTCATTTTATTCAGATCATCATTCATTTATCATTACACTTTCTCTCTCTTCTAGAAATGCATTAGCTTTTGTATCTTTTCTACTTGGACAAAATGTAGTTAGATTGGGCAAAACTGTTATTGGAGGTGGATTTTTGCTTGAAGTTGGTTTCTTAGGATTGACCGAAGAGATTCTCGTGGAAATTTTGTAAGTTTATTGCTTATCTTCTATATTTTGCCTCTTATATTGTGTAAATTAGGGTTTCTACATGTGCCATGGTTAAAATTGTTAAATTTATCTAGAAATATTGATCTATGCCATGAAAAATTGTTTTCCTTGAATCCTTTAGGAGAACTCCGAGTTGTCCATCTCTTAAATTTAAAATTTCCCTATTAAAGAAGCCACTAGGATTTATAAGAATAGGCCTTAGCCCTCTCACCCTCTTCAATAAGGCCATCCTCATTGAATTTGCCCTTGGTGATCCATTGGCCATTTAGATCAAGGCAATAGTCTAGCTGGTGATGATCAAACCTTCTACTTTTACTAAATTCTCTCTCTCCTCTCCTAAATTATAGATATCTATGGCTAAGATTAGGGTTTCTATGAAATATTGCTAAAAAGATAATTTTATGTGTCAGCATTTTAAGTAGGAATTGCATTACATGATTGTGAAAAAAGCAAAATTTAGCATTTATTGCATGCTTAAACCCTATTTCTAGGACTTATGCCATCATTATATAGATGTTTTACACATGTTTCAGCTATAAAAACTCATTTGCAAACCCTGAACTTTGCATATCTAATTGATAGTCTCAATCCTTTGTTGATTAATCATTGTAAGACTATTTTTTTGGTTGTTATATGACATTGCATGCCCTAATGAAAATCATTCAAACCCTAACTTATAACAACCCTATAATTCATTTAAGTGATCTACAAGCAGAGTGCTTGTATTTTGGTACACATTATCTAAGCCCTCCGGGCTCTACCAGTACCCTATCCCAATAATTAGACCTCATCAATCACCTTGAATTCTTCTTATTGAATTTAGGTGATCATTATAGGGAAGCCTCCCATGTGGTTCAAATACCACCAAATAGCTGGAAAAATGTTGTTGTGGTGACAGTGGTGGCCAAACTCTTATTGCCACAAGGTCTAGACCTGCCTGGTGAGGCTTTGCACTAGACTTGTTAGATTTTGCAGTAACAAGTCGTTCCTATAATGACTTGAGAGGGCCTCTCCTTCAAGGGGAAAAGGCTAATTGCACAAAGATATTGGGTAGATTAGGGAATCATGGGAGATTGTAAGATGCACCATTATGTCAAATGGTGGGATAGATGGGAAGGGGCAAGTCCATTCTCGATTTCTTAGTTAATTGTCCCAAGGTAACAATGTTTATCAAATCTATTGATGCATATACATATGTTAAAGATGCATAGTTATTATGTGAGTTGTTAAGTGGTTTCAACTAGGAGATAGGTCTACATTATGTTGTCCAAGTCATTACAGACAATGTTGCTAATTATGTTGCTACTAGCAGGTTGCTCATGGAAAGGTATCCAACCTTATGGTCTACTCCTTGTGTCACTCATTGCATTGATATTGATGCTACAAAACATGGGAAAATTTCTTTGGATCAAGGAAATTGTTGAGTCAACCAGGAGTGTCACTATATATATATTATATATATATATATATATATATATATATTACATTCATGAGATTGTTCACAAGGAACAAGGATTTGGTTTGTCCGATAATCACATGTTTCTCCATTACCTTCATTTCTCTTCAATCTCTCCACAATTCTAGGTTGGAGTTTCAAAGGATGTTTCTTTTAGGTGAGAGGAATGCTTATGTCAACAGCAATAAAATAAATGGACAAGCCATAGCCCATCTTGTGAGACACAATCAAAGTTTTGGATGGGAGTACAAGAGTTGTGTGCTATGGTGAACCTTTGGCAAATGTTCTTCGCTTTATTGAGTCAAGCCCCCAATGGTCTACTTGTATGAGGCCATGGATATGACCAAGAAAGTTACCATCGTTACTATGAGGGCAAGGGAGACAGAGGATCCATTAGACGAGCTAAGATATGGAGTGTGATTGAGGAAAGATGGAACAACACTCTCCATTTCCTAATTCATGTAGCAAAGCTCTACCTCAACCCCGCATACTCTAATACATGTAGAGTTAGATCTAATATGGATGGATTTTTCTAATGTGTTCAAAGGATGGTGTTGACTCCCACTATATGCTAGGATATTTCCAAACAAATGGAGATATATATTGAGTCTTGGGATATTTGGTTATGATATAGCTATCCAAGACATGACTGCTAGGATGCCAAGTAAGCTTCAAGTAAAATTATTTTCGGACTTTCAATTTCAATGTCTTTCCTTCCTATCTATTTATTACTCGGAGAAAATATAATTCATTATCTTTCCTTTCCACTTCTTTGTTGTGAATGTTTTGTGGGCAAACTATGGAAAGAGTCCTAGAGTTGCATAAGCCTGCCATTTGGGTGCTTAGTCAAACTTTCAACTCTTCTAGATGTGAGCACAACTAGAGTGTATATGAAAAAATACACTCCAAGTAACATAACAAGTTAGAAATGTTCAAATTAAAATTTTAATTTGTATAATTTCATTAAATTTTAGTTTATGTTCATGGGGCATCAACCACTAATTAAAAAATGGCCCTCATATAGGTTAGATGTCGACAACCTCAATGACATGGTCTATGTATATTGCAATCTCAGGTTGTGGATGAGACAAATAGACTAAGTACCCAACACAGATGCCATTTCATTAGATCTTATTAACACCACAAGTCTGTGCAAGGTGAACACTGACAAGCCTGTCATAGAGGAGGCACCAGTGTGGTTGGAGCATGATGCTAATGAGTTGGAGGAGAAGATATCATAGGATGTTCCACTTCTAGGAGAGATGGATTTGGAGCAAGATGGGGAGATTGAGTGTGTGACGTAGAAAGTGCCACCACCTCCACAGAGACATGTTACTAGGGGGAAGACTTGGGAGACAACCCACTTCAGCTTCCACCTTATCCATGCAACACTTCAAACTCAACCTCAACTTGTTATTTGGGTGCTTAGTCAAACTTGCAACTCTTTGGGTGTGAGCACTATTGCAGTATCCTTGAAAAAATACGGTCCAGGAAATGTTCAAATTATTTTCATTTTCAATAATTTCATTAATTTTAATTTATGCCCATGGGACATCATCCTTTGATTACAAAATCACTCTCATACAGGTTAGATGTCGATCACCGACATGACATGGTCTATGTCTACTACAATGTCAAGTTGTAAATGAGGCAAATAAACAACATACCCAACATAGATGCCATTTCATTTGATGTGATTGACACCATAAGTCCATGGAGGGTAGAGATTTACAGACCTATCATGGAGGAGGCACTAGAGAATTTGGAGCATGATGTTGATGAGGTGGAGGAAGAAGAGGTGGCAGAAGATATACACTTCCAAGAAAGAAAGACTTTGAGTAGGAAATGGACATTGAGAGTGTGTCGCAGACTTGCAACCAATGCCACCACCTCCACAAAGACCGGCAATTAATGGAAGAATCGGAAGATAACCCACTTCAGTTTCCACCTTATCCCTGAGAGTTACACCTTCCACCTCAAGCCCAACCTCAACTTGCCATTTGGACACTTAGTCAAACTTGCAACTCTTCAAGGTGAGAGCGCAATTGGAGTACCTTTGAAAAAATATGCTCCAGGAAGTGTGACAATTTAGAAATGTTCAAATTAGAATTTTATAATTTTAAAATTCCATTATTTTAATGTATGCCCATGGGAAATCATTCTCTAATTACAAAATGGCCTTCACATGTTAGATGTTCACCACCTCAATGTCGTAGTCTATGTCTACTATAATCTTAAACTGTGGGTGAGGCTGATAGACAAAGTACCCAACATAAATGCCATTTCATTAGGATGTGATTGGCACAACGAATCCGTGGAGGGCGGAGAACTAGAGGCTTATCATGGAAGAGGCACCTGAGTGGTTGGAGCATGATGTTGATGAGTTGGAGGAGAAGGTACCAGAGGATGTTCCATTTCTAGGAGAGAGATTTGGAGCATGAAGAGAACATTGAAAGTGTGTTGCAGTTAATGCCACCACCTCCACAACGATAGACAACTAGGGGAGGATTTGGAACACAGCCCACTTCAACTTCCACCTTATCCTCAAGAGTCGCACTTTCCACCTCAAGCTCAACCTCAACTTGTCCACCTATTGCTTCTATAAGAAAAGCACCAGTAACAACCTTTGCCCATAAAAGAGGTAGAGGGAATAGCTGATATCTTAATGCATTATGATTATCCTTGTAGTATCTAGATTCTAAACTCCTCACGATGATCATCTCATGAGATTTTGACATTTTGTATTATCCTGTTTGGACTTATGACTCAAAACCAGTGTTGCGAAAATCGCAATTTTTTCGCTGAAACGATTAAATCGGTTGATTAATTGAATGACTTTTTCATTTTGAAAAAACCGGGATTTAATCCCGATTTTTTCAAAAAATCGTGATCTTTTTATTTTATTTTTTTTATTTTTTTATTTTTTTATTTTGCCTATTTTGCCTACTTTTTGCCAATTTTTATGATTTTTTTCTGATTTCAGGCCGTCGCCAATTTAATCCCGATCACGATTTTCGCAACATTGCTCAAAACCTAAGTTGCAGGAGACATTGGAGAAGGGTCCGTTTCCGGTCGAAAACGAAACGGAAACAAGGAAACTCGTACCGTATGGCCTAGAAACTCATTTCCGGCCATACTGGCCCATTTTTCGAGGAGGAAACGTGGCCAATACGGCCAGAAACGAGTTTCCAGGCTGTACGGTGGAGTTTCCTCTTCTAACTTACTTTTTCTTGTATTTTTTAATTTTTTCACTTCTAATTTTTTATTGGGCAACTTAAATATCTTCTAGAAGCCTCTCAAGTTATAAAAAAGAGGATATTTTTGAGTAGGGCAGCGTAATTTTCAAGCATATGGCCCTAGTGTTGATATGCAGTTCATGGTAATGTTAACTTCTTAAAGTAAAAGGATAGTAAAAGTGACATTCTCCCTTATTTTTCATCTTTCATCCTTTTATTGACATAAGGAAGAATGTCAATGAAAAATAAGGGAGAATGTCACTTTTACTATCCTTTTACTTAAATTTTTAACATTACCATGAAATGACTCAGGATGTTTGAGAGTGGTTTCGCCCTCATTGGATTTCATATGGAGAAAGTAGAATTTTAGATCTCACTCAAAATCCAGCAGACTTATCTGTTTTTCAGGATTTCAGAATTGGTGGGATTGCAATGTTTCCATTGGATTTTGTCATGTACTATGGTATGGAACTTGTATTTAATCAAGAGAACCAAGCCCTCTATGCAGGGGAGACTCCCAATAATCAAGAGCACGTAGTGTACTAGGGTATGGAACTTGTATTTAATCAAGAGCACTAAGGTCGTTCGACTATGTAGGACTCGAAGAGACTCCCAATCAAGTACGAGACAAGAAATTAGAAATTTCTCGTGGCTGATTTTGGATATTTCTATTTTCATTATGTGATCATTCACGAGTAAATGTGATGTAAATTTAAAGACTTATAGTTTATGCATTGACAATTGACCATTTAATCATAATGTAATAAATTAGAATATATCATATATGCTTTATGATTGCACATATTTCTTAAATGTCCTAATATATATATATATATATATATATATAATTGTGTTTCCCCATTTCCAAAATTTGGGGGGGTCATGTTTCATACCTGTGCCCGTTTCGGAAACTCGTACCCATTTCCCCGTTTCGTGCAACTTAGCTCAAAACAGATATCATATTTTATTATTGATGTGTGACATACCACTTGACACCTTATACATCTTGTATTGCAGTTTTATGTTCATATTCATATGACAATGTGTTTGTATGATGTTGTTGTTTTAGAAGTTTAAATAATTGGTAAAAAAAATCCTGATACTTTCCAATATTTTCCCTGATATTGCCAAGAACTTATATTCCGGACCCCTGACAACAAATTCCCGATAACAATAAATGTAACATTGTTATGAACAGCACTTAGCAATAGCAAGAGGGTGCAAGTTGATGGCTGTTACTAGTATGCAAAAGCAAACATCAAAGATTGCCTCGAACACATTCTTCAGTGCTTGGGAATGAATGTTGAGACAAAATGGAGAAAGAATCAGTGGAGAAATTCATATGCAGCAGATGTATCAAGACTTACAGCCATAACTAATACACCTTGACAAAGACAATGGTAAATGAGATGGTGATGATGGAGTGTTTCAGGTTGTGGGTACTGCTGTTTGCATGCTTCCTTTGTAATTATTTGGGATTGATTTTGTTTACTAGTCAGTTCTGTTCTATTAATCAGACGCAGGAGCGCTGCAAATATCTAGCAAGTGGCACGCATACACCAACTTGTCCACAGTGCGTGCATCTAATCCAGCAGCGAAGCAAGAAAGCATGCATAACGAATTTTGGCAAGTTGATGAGTGAACCATGCATGGAAGGCTAACCTTCAGTTCAAATCATGCACCTGTTCCTTGGGAATCATGCGTCCACTCTTGATTTTGATCATGCGCGGAAATTACCGCAGTTGTAGGGTGAGTTAGTCAAGGAAAGAGGTAACTATTTTCAGCACTTGAGGAAGGAGAGTTCCAGCCTAACTCATCCACAAATTTTGTTGACAGCAGTCATTTCCCTGTCTCTTAGCAGAGATGAGGATGCAGCCAAGGAAGAATAATGTTCCTTTGTTTGACAAAGGAAAGCAACCTTCAGATTTGGAGTCTTCTTTTTCAATGATTCATTACCATGGCCTTCTCATCACCATTGCCTTCTTATTGCCATGGCTCTGATACCGTGTTAATATTCACCAACTGTCCTCAAACACATAATTTTATTAATCAGGGAAAGTAAATTACGTAACAGGTGAGAGGCATAGGTTATATATATCCTTTGTAGCCTCATTATAAAGTGCCATGTGTCCGTGACTAATAATGCAAGGATAAGCGCTATGACTAGGATATTGCTAGAATTATCTATCTTCTAGAATTATTATTTTAGGAAATACCTAACTTGTAGAATTACTTTCTTCTAAGAAAATAGGTTTAGGATTACAAGACAAACAATAGTTCAGAACTACACTTAATGAATGAAACCTGCAGGTCCTAAAATTCAAAGCTTAGATTAAACTTTACACCTATTAAAGCCTAGATTTGCATATACTAAACTTCTGTAAATCAAGTTTGGAAGTGCAGATACGGCAGTCTATCTGTTGATCCAAAACCACAGATAGAAGGAAGCCAATCCACATATGTATGCAATCTAGACATTAAAAACAGTAATGTCTCCAACAGTAACCACATCAGCTCATTATTATTCAGAAAAGAATGGTAGAGCAGCTAATACACAAGCCGCTTACACTTGATCTCACTGCAACATTGTAACACACAGTAGATCTCTTTCTCAGAATGCTTACTAATGCACCCCTCCTCAGCCTTTGATAGACAAAAGAAGAAAGGTACAAATGCTAAATGGGCATTAGATGTCTCTGGAGCCGTGCCCCACTCAAGCTCACAAATATATTCCATTGTGAAGAAACAAAGAACAACCACTAGCCTAGAATAATGCACCCCACTTGACTCAGAGTGAATACCTAAGTAAGTGTGTCCCCTCACGTAAAGGTAATTGGCTGGATTAGATGTTCCGTGAGGAATAAATCCACCCATCATGGAAGAAGGTAACTCCAACATTAATGTGCCCTACCTAAATGCATTATAACTCCTATAAACTGAAATAGAGAGGGAGAGAGTTATAAAACCAACTCAATCTACTCTGCTATAAATGCTTACTCACCATGGATGAAGAATGAATTATGTTGCTTCTCACCTAGGCCAAAGGTGAACAACTTTCTCAAGCAAAGAAGTTATCTAACTCTCCCTCTTTTTGAGGAAGGTGTTCTCCATTAACCCTGGCTTCTTCCTCAACATTAAAACTTTCTGTTAGCTAGGAGCTTCATGAAAATATCAGCCTCTTGCAAATCTAGAGGAATGCAGTCCAACACTGCAGATTCCTTCTGCACCCAGTCTCTCAGTAGATGGTACAGGATATCAATATCTTTAGAGCAAACATAAAATATTGGGTTGTCGGAGAGCTTGATAAAACTCTAATTGTCACAACAATCAAATGTGGACTCCAATAATTGATCAGTCAACTCTGCAATCAACTTGAGAAAGCCATAGGGATTCATAAGAAGCAAATGAAGCTACTATATACTCTGCTTCAAATGAATTGAGAGCAACTGCCACCTACTTCCTGCTGACCTAGGAAATCATACCTAATCCCAATTGAAACAATACCCATTAGAACTCTTACAAGTACTAGCATCCCCAGCACAAGCTGAATCTACAAATCCATGAAGCAACAATTTACCATCTCCAAAGTACTTCATGCCATAATGAATTATGCCCTTCAGAGATCTTAGAACATGCTTACCAGCTTTCCAATGAGACGAGCAAAGGCTCAACCATAAACTGGCTCAATGTATTCACCAAGTACATCATGGACACAATCAACTGCCAGTATAATGTAGGGTCAACCAAATCAGTCTCTTCAGCAGAAATTTACTTAAGATTTGTACCATAGGTTTCACCAAGGGTCTACAGTTAAAAATTTGAAGCGTCTTCAAACTATCCATGGTATACTTCCCATGCCCAAGAAAGACTTCACCTACACTACAATCCAAACCTAAAAAATAACACAGCAGACCAATTTCCTTCATATCAAATTTGTTGGCTGGTTTCTAATTGCACCCCACACAATGGGCTTCTCAAAACTCTCCACAAGAATCAAATCATCTATATATAGCACCGAGACAAGGAAATCAATCTCGTCATTCAAATAATAAAGATTAAAATCTGCACCAGTCATGGAGAAGCTCAAATTGAACAAGTACTCATCTATCCTAGAGTACCAAGCTCGTGGCCTTTATTTCAACCCATAAAGGGCCTTCTTCAATCTATACACATGCATATCTCACCCACACACCTCAAATCCTTTCAACTAATTTACAGATATGCTAGGTTACTATACTTCCTCTTCAAACACTCCAATTAGAAAATTAGTCTTTACATCCATCTAGTAAAGAGGCAAACCAAAACAAGATGCAATAAACATGATGGTATGAATAGAAGTAAACCTAGCAAGAAGAGTAAAGGTTTCATCATAATCAACTCTTTCTTTCTAAGAGAACCCCTCTCACTACAAATATGGCCTTAAACTTCTCGATACTTCCATCAACCGCATATTTTATCTTGTACAACCATCGAGAATCAATCACTAACTTCCCAGTTGGTCTTGGAACAATATCCAGCACACATTCTTGATTCTGGATTTGTACTCCTCTATCATCGCATCCTACAATACTTGCTTTGCAACTGCATCCTCAAAGGTAGAAAGCATTGTCTCAAGAATGGAAGACATTAGTGCAACATAAGTAGGAAACATTTTAGGGGGGTGACTCGTCTGAAAAGAGATCTTCGGCACTCCTACTTAATCTTGTGCCTCTTGTAATGACTAAGTAAGATATCTCAACTTTATGGTTACACTGGTAGGTTTAGAGGCTTCAATTACTTCACTAGAACCATGCTTATCTAAATCTGATTTCTCCTATTCTTTTGGATCAGCAAGCGGGACAACTTTCTCTCCTTCTTCAATCTTTCTCGAAGGTTCGTAGGCCCTAATGGACCATCCATCCTCCACAAAATTCACATCCATACCCACCATTGTCTTACATTGTGCTTGAACATATATCCAATAAGCTTTGGAAGTTTTGTTGTCATCGATAAAAACACTCTAGATACTAGAGGGTTTCATCTTAGTGATCTTCTCCTTGAGAACTTGAATATAGATAGGATCATCCTAGATCCAACTTAACTCTGAATCTACCAAGCGCCAAGAGGGATCAAATCTCTCTCTTGAGGTGCAAACCTTTTTTTACAGCAAAAAGAGATTTGATCCCTCTCAGCACTTGGTAGATCCGGAGTTAAGATGGATCTAGGTTGGTTTAAATATTAGTCTTTAAATAGGCCACATTAGAGAAAAAAACCATGGGAAAAAATCATGGGCTAGAGATTTTTTTTTTGACTAAGTCAAAATGTTAAACATTACAACATCTCTACCATACTGGGCCAGAGAGTGCCTCTCCGCGCAATTAATTTGAAAATTATCTTATTCCATTCATTCATGACAATCTCATTATTATATTTTTTTAAATAAATATTGTAATCACTAATAAATATTGATGTCAATATTACTCCTCTATATTAAATTGTAGAATTTGTTTATTGAAGTAACGAGATTTTTGGTTATAATATAAATAAGGAGTATGTTTTTTATTTTTATTTTTTTTCGTTTTGTTTTATTTTGACTGAGTCAAAATGTTAAACATTACAACATCTCTACAATATTGGGCTGGAGAGCGCCTCTCGGCACAACAACAAAATACACAAAAATGTGCTACCCCAAATTTGGCACCTACAAAAGCTTCATCTAGTGACTTTTCCTTCAGAATATTGTAAGGAAATCAATTCAAAATGTACACTATATACACTTCAACCCAAAGGCACATAATAACAAATCAATCCTTCCTCTCTACAACCTCATTCCATTGCAGGTTGTAAGGCAAAATAAACACCCTCTTGATCCTTTCACTTTACAACAAACATCAAATTCTTCGGAGGTGTACTCTCCTCCATTGTCAAATCTCAACACCTGATCTTTTTGCATGATTGATTCTCAACCAAGGCCTTGAACTCTAGAAACTTGATGAACACTTCATACTTAGTCTTCAAAAAATAATCAAGGTTTTGCATGAGGAATCATCAATGAAGGAAACATAAGACTAACTATTAACGAGGAAGACAACATAGGTCCAAACTCCACCCACATTTGAATAGATCAAGTCAAGAATATCTCTTTACTTCTCCTCACTATACGGAACATGGTTGTGGAATGTTTCCCTAGTGCAAAACCCTTGCACACTTCAACCTTCTCAATCTAGAAGTATCACAATCCCTACACCATATCCTTCGAGAGACAAAACACTCCATAGTGCAAGTGCTAAAAGTGCTTACACCATAGGTCACTCATCTTCTGGCCATCATTTGGTAGAGCCTATTGCTTCACTAGATCAAGAAGGAGCCTATAAGGGTCTCCTTACACACCTTTGGCTAAAATCTATGGACTACTTTTGTTGCAATCCATAATGCTACAACATTGATCATCAAACTCAAGTACACATTTCCTATTTGTGATACTATAAACATATGAAGGATTTTGTTAAACCAAGAACAAACAAACTTTCAATCAAATCAAGAATATTACCTAAGGGCATACAAAAAGAGATGGTGCCCATTATAGTCACTAGATAGGTAGCATCATTGTCCAACTCCCCTCACATGCCTCCTTGATCCTGAAACCTGATAAAAATCCTCTAGTTGAAGGTCACATGTTGGAATGTGCCATTGTCCACATACCAGCCAACACCAAAAGTGGTATTGGTGGACAAACAAGAAACCATGGAGACAGATGTCTCCAACATAGATGCCAACTTAACCACTACAATTTCTACACTCCCTACGACTTGCTTTTGTCAATGCTTCCCTTTTTCCTCTCTAGACATTAGCTTCTATAATGTCCCTTCTTCTGACAATTGAAACATGTCACATAGCTTAGGTCCTTCTTTCTTACCACTCTCTTCTTTATTACTTTCTTGGGTCCTCCTCCTAGTTGCTAAAGCACATAGCAGAGTGGAAGCGGAGCGGGAGTGTCAAGAGCGTCATTTTCCAAAAAAAACATCAAGAATATATGAAAACATGCATATTTGTACCTTAATGAAGGTAGAAATGGCATCCATCCTACATTAATGATTAATAATTCGAGAGTCAAACATCTAGGATCTAGATTCTAGCAGTGACAAACAAACATACAAATTTTCAAGCCATATAATAGAAAGTAGACCATTAACTTATGGAATGAAATAGGTTATTATCAATTGTCAACAATAACATGAACAAATAGTTATGTTTCCAAAATAGGCCATCTACACACTAAGAATGAAGACCAAAAGGTCCAAACAATAAGCTAAGCTAGTTGTTAAACACCTCTCTACAAAAAAAGTGTTCACCAATTGTGAAAGCACACATGTTGCCAAATATTGTTGTTGTGGGGTAACACCGCCATGCATGTTCCACCACGCCTTAACAAGCAATATTTCGCCATCATTTATATCAGGATCCTCATCATTAGTATCATTCTTCAATCTTTGTCGCTTGTCTAGTCTTTGCCTCTACCTCGATCCTCTAGGGACATTTGTCGACACTGCCCAATTTTGATGAAACTACCTACTCCAATGCTTAAAATATGATAGAAAAAGCTCAACATGACTAATCACATTGGGATTCATATTGGGGTACATATAAGGTTGGTGCTCTTGATTAAATGCCAATACATACCTTCATAATTGAAAGAATCCCATCAAACCTAAAATCCTAAATTCTACTTTCTCCATATGAAGTCCAATGAGGTTGGAACCACCCTCAAACATCTTGAAACAATTAATGGTAATGTTAAAATATTCAGTAAAAGTTTATGAATTCAACATTACCATTAGGGAGCATACACATAGCACCTTGGGAACAAGATTCTAGGTTTCCTCCACTCTAGCTGAAACAATCTCTAGTACGATCTCCTTTTGGACAAAATCATTCCACAATTTCCCAAAAGTGGTCAACTTCTCACAAACACATACTTTGGAGAAACATAAGCCAAGGTGGTGATAATTTATTCAAAGTTATTCGAAATAACTCATCCTCATCAACCTTGTCCCTTATGGCTACAAGTTGATCTCTCAACTCCATGATCTTCATCAAATAATTCAATACAGTACCAGTGTTGCTCATATGGGTATCACTGAGCTTGTTCTTCAAAAGCATACTCCAAGATATGTTTACACTCTAATAGCATGTTAAACTTTACAGCATAGTTGAGAATCGAGATCTGCGCTCAAAGAATGAAACCTATAGGCCCTATAACTCGAAACTTAGTTTACAAATATCAAAGCCAAAGTCTACATAGAATTTTCATAAATTAAGTTCAAAGGTATAACCAATACATTTTGTGTGTGAATTCAAAATAGTAGATAGAAGGAAGCTAATCTGCATTGTGTCCAATATGGACATTATATACAATGGTACAAAATCTAACAGCGTCACATCTACTCGCGATCATTCATAACAAAAATAATACGATGGATCCAGGATAATATGCAGGTTGCTTACAATTGTGCTCACTACAACACACACTAGAAATCTCTCTTAGAATGCTTACACCCCTCCTCATCCTTTTATATACTAAGGAAGAGAGGTACAAAATGGGCAATAAATGACTTTGGTAGAGAGCCTCACTCAAGCTGATAAACATTCTATCGTTCAGCAATAAAGCAACCCCACTGACCTAGAGGAATGCTCCCCACTTGACTTGGAGTGAATGCCTCGGTAAGAGCACCCTTAAGGAAAGGTAATTGTCTGCATTAAATGTGCCATTATGAATGAATGCACCCATCATGGAAGAGGGTAACTACAACATTAACACAGTCCACACCCAACACTCGTGCACCCACCCAAATGCATTGTAACTCCTATAAACCAAAATAGAGAGGGAGAAGGTTATAAAAACAAATCATGCTCCTCTATTATCACTGATTGCTCGTCATGGATGAAGAGAGAATTCTGTTACTGCTCACCCAAGCTGAAGGTCAGCAACTTTTTAAGAAACAGGTAATCTAACAAGAATAAAGCACTAGAGGATGTGTGAAACCGACCATCAAGATTGGCTTTGTGAGGGCTAACAAAGGAAGCAAGGGAACTCCAAAGAAAGAGCAAACCACAAAGGAGGAGAAAGAAGAAGACAACAGTGTAACTTTCTCTCGGCCTTATGCAAACTCTGAGGACACTGAGAAGGTGTTTCAAGAATCTCAAACTACATCAGCAGTTAGAAGGCCAAACAACAAAAGCATTAAGCACAAAAGCAACTTCAAAAGGTATGCAAATAAAAAGCTGTGGAAACTTCTGCGAACTTACACTTTAATGCAAAAAAAAAAAAAATTCACCTCTTTGACTAGAGGTTTCCTGGATCTTAACCCCGTGAATTTTCAGCCTTATGGCTGTTATGAAATATAGAACAAAACAGCAGTGGAAAGTGAACAATATTTCAATCCTTGACAACCCAATCTTCTAGGTAATCCAAGAAGAAAATATACCGAAATTTCAGCCCTCTAGAGCAACCTTATCATGCAAAAATGAGATCTTAAAACTCTCTTTATCAGAAGTAAAACAGCCCTTAACTTCTTCAATTATGATGTTGAATCACTAACATAATTGCCCTTTAATTCTGTCAAATCAGCAAAACATATATAGTTGTCAATAACAAATCATGAGAAACATCAATCATCAATGGCTAAATTCAAATATGCAATTTGCACAAGAGTTGGAAAGCTGAAAACTTCATTAATAAATACAAGATGAAGTTGTTATACATACCATAGCCTTATCACAAGGCTAATACAATCCACTAGCTCTCCAAAACCCTAGCTACAAAAAACAATGAAAACCCATAGCTCAACCACGGAGCTCCAATGTGCATGAATCGCTCAAACAAATCCTCCAAGGCAAAACATCCTCTTCTCTTCTTCTTCTTCACCAATTACACCTCGGGGTTTTATCACAAAATCTTAATCTCAAACCTCTGAGGGATGAAACCCTAACCCTAGACTTAAATATGCTCAAAGATGATCATAAAACCGTGGCAACTCCAAGAGAGAGAGAAAGAGATCATCAAGTGCAAATGAAAATATAAGAATAAGAGATCCTCACCAACATCTTCTTCACGTGAGTAGAGTTTAGCCCTAATATAACACAAGGATCAAACTCCAATCCAAGGCATCCTCTTTAGACTTCATAACTCCCAGGCTTTTCGTTGTGAACCCTAAAGACTTCCTCCAAGAAGCTAAGTACAAAGAAAAGAGTGTAATAAGAGATCCTCACCAACATCTTCTTCACATGAGTAGAGTTTAGCCCTAGTATCACACAAGGATTGAACTCCAAGCCAAGACATCCTTTTAAGACTTCATAATTCCTAGGCTTTTCATTGTGAACCCTAAAGACTTCCTCCAAGAAGCTAAGTACGAAGAAAAGAGTGTAACGATAGTGATAATAATGAAAGAACTCTCTTCTTCCTATGTATATATCAAAGGTACAAGAGGCCAACAATACAAATGTGGGCACAAGCTCTTACAAGCAACCTATCCAAGAGTACATGTGTCAGGCTCCAAGCTAATTTCATACACAATAGGGGCTTGAAGATGATGTAGCTATACAAGGAGTGTCCACGCCCCTTTGTCATAAGCCCGCATTGAGGCCATTGCTCCTTCTAAGCCATGTGCTCTATTGGGAATACAAACCCTACATGAACACTGTCACAACTCAGGCATCCCCAAGCCAACTCCAAGCCTCCATCCAAGATACCCTATGATATCTAGGTCCTAATACACAATGTTATTCTTCCCAAGTAGGGCGCTCCCCAACCAAGTGAACCTCTCCGGCTATCATAAGGACATCGCCCAAGCTATTGAGAGAACTCCAACACCCTAGGGAAGAATCACAAGCCAACACCCCATTAAGGTCAAGCAACTACTAAACAAGTTATCTCCAATGTACAAATCCATGACGAACAGTCTCCCATGTGTCAATCCATCTTGGACCATTCGAGGGTTGAACATACACCATGTACCTCAAATTACATGAAGCAACCCAAACATGGTGTAAACATTTTCGAAGTAACCCAAAAGGTTATAAGACAAAGCAGTGTCAATATTCTTATCCATGTTCTTGGTGTGGACTGGATAATGATTTTGTGTCCAAGTATTGCAAAAGGGAAATCCCTCAAGAAGAAAGAAGGCTACAAGAACTCTTCTTCAAACCAAAAAAGAAAACACAAGAAGAAGAACATAAGAAAGCCAAGCTTGTTCAACAAAGCAATGGCAAAAAATTATATAGCCATTGCAAGAAGAATGGGCATTGGGATGGACAGTGTTGGAATCTTGGGCTTCATCCCAAGAATCAAAAGACCAAACCAAGGAAGAAATGAGTAGCCAAGATCAAAGGGGTAAAAGCATTAAGTGCACCAACAGTAAAATGGACACCAACAAAAGCCATGAAAAGGTGTAGAGAAGAGGCATCTACAAAGGCAAATTCACCACTAAGTCGAGTTCTGACAACAAGATGCCACCTTGCAGAGGTTAGTGTATTGTTGTTATGAGAATTGGTAAGGAATGGCCTTTCTGTTGATTGGCAAGTTCAAAATGCGCCTCATGAACCAAACAATTAAGCCTTATTAGAGGATGATGTACATGGGGATGAGCCATTGACTTCCAAAGGATAAATGAACAAAGAAGACAATTACACGTCTCCAAAAGCATGAAAACACAGGTATAGCAAGCATGAGAAAGCCTTGGAGGGGACAAACTAGCAACAACAACCAGCAGGCAAAATTCAAGGAGGACAAATCAAGTTGCAAAAATTCAGGCGAAGAAAAACTTCTACATAAGGAAAAATTAGGTAGAGGAAGACTTTGTGAAAAGGTAAACTCACGCAAAGGCAAACTTTATGAGAAGCCAAACTCTGGCAAAGGTGAACTTTGTGAGAAGGCAAAGTCAGATAGAGGAAGACTTTCAACAAATAGAAAATGCAAGGAGAGGCAACTTTTGTGAGAAGGCAAACTCAAGCAAAGGAAAATTTCATGAAAAAGGTAAACTCGGTAAGAGGCAAACTTCGTGACAGGGCAGACTCGAGTAAAGGCAAACTTTAGCAAAAGGCAAATTGTATCTAACAATCAACAAGAACTTAGCAAAACCATAGAGGTGATCCCACATCCATTCAAATTGTTTTTTGAAAGCAGTTAGGAAGATTGTTTTTTGAAAGCAGTTAGGAAGATCAAATTCTTTTAAGTTTTGACAATGTTTTTTAGGGACCAAAAAACCCCAAAAAGGGAAGGCTTGGTCCACATATAGAGCATAAAGGAAGAAGTTTTAAGGCAAGATCGCCTAAGGCGTGAGGGTAAGGACAAAGGCCAAGGCTCAAGCAGCTATCTCCCTCCTTTTAGACCATGTGAGTACAAATTTTTAACATAGCAGACCTCCTCCCCCCAACCAACAAATATTCCACTTATATGATACCTAAGAGTCATACCCACTCCTTAAAAAGCACTAAAAACTAGAGTCGACGAAAAAATTAAACTACCATCAAGAAATTCTTCCCATCGACCTCAAATGTTAAGGGAGATAGGTCGTTTACAGTTTAACCTCAAAGATCCTCCCTTGATGTAACTAGGTGTTGATTTCTAGTAGCATCGGACGTGCTCTAAGCCTCAAAATTTGCAAGGAGGCTAAGACACATGTATTCCAAAATACCCATAAATCATTTTGGGAAATTCCACCCAAAGACAATTTTATTAAAATAATTAATTATTTTTAATGGATGCCTAAGTTTAAACTTAGGAAATTAAAATAATTAAAGGGTATTAATTAAATTGGGGGTGAAACTTCTAGAAGAAGACAAAGATCAAGTCAAAATGATATCAGCCATTGATTAGAATCTGATCTGGGACGTTGATTGATCGACGAGAGAATTATAAGAAGGGGCTTGATGGGCATTTGGAAGACACATCGAGTGAGATCAAAAGATCGATTTCTCAACAGAGCAGAGCAGCAGCTACTGTAGAAATCATCGAGGAGATTTCTCGCAGTGAGGGGCAAGGATAGTTTTCCAGTGGGAGACTTTCATGATCCAGGGATACATTATAGAGAAGGCTGAGAGAGATCTAGAAGAGGCAGCGCAGTGCCACACGGGTGCCACCCAGAGGCAACGCAGAGCTTCAGAGGGAGTCTGAGATTCAGCGGGGAAGTTGAGTTCCAAAGCCAAAAGTCAGGGTGTGAGACCGGAGGGCCAGAGGAATGAAGTTCCAGACAACAGAAGATCCGTGGAAGAGGTGACGCAGACCCCAGAGAGGCTGACGCAGAGGCTACGAAGAGCCAGTGTGGGGCCAGCCATCCAGGGCCTGGATCAATGTCAGTTCGCCAGTGATAGTGTGAGATATTTCTCACTAATTTATCTGCCAGTCAGATTCTCTATATCAGATAGCCAGTAAGGCATCCAAAGATCGTTTTCAGAAACTACTGCATAATAATACAAACCCTCAGTTGTTGCATTAGTTTTCCCACATTGGGTTTTTCCAGGTACATTTGTCCAAAAACAACAATGTCACTTGTGTGTGTTATTTCTTCTTGCTCAGTTCTTAGTTCTACATATTATTTATGTTGTGAAGGTTGCAGTTGTATTTATTTCGATGTTTATTGTGTAACACTGTAAATAACTTGTAAGAGAATTAGCAAGTAGGAGAAATAACATCATATTGCTGCAGTGGGGATTTGGGTCACCAGATTTTCACATGGTATCAAAGCGCATGTGAAGCAAGAGAGCAGACCAGAAGAGCTCAACATTGAAGAGGAGGGAGATCAAAGTGTTACATAGGCAGCAGATCGAATCCCCAAAGGATTGCACAGTCCAAGCTAGGAGGCCAAGATTCTCGAGGAAAATTTCTCTCTGAGTGAATTGACAGAGAGGTAAGATTTCCAGTTCATGATTTGTAAGTGGCAAAGGGAGCAACGCAGCAGCAAATCCAACACTGAGCAGTCTTTAGGTGAGACACAATTTTCTGCAGCAGTTGCTGGGGCAGAAAAACGTCAGAAGAAGGAAGAAGACACCTTTTGAGGG
Organism: Pinus taeda; assembly: GCA_000404065.3. Taxonomy (NCBI): domain Eukaryota; kingdom Viridiplantae; phylum Streptophyta; class Pinopsida; order Pinales; family Pinaceae; genus Pinus; species Pinus taeda. The sequence continues at coordinate 65,304 of APFE031477423.1, forward strand.
AACTTCTTCCTCAATGAATTTCGAGCCAAGGAATTGTGTTTCTCAGTTGCTAAGCAGCAGTAGTGAGGAGCAGATCTACTAACTCTAGCAAGGAGTGCGTAGGCCAGCCTAGTAGCTGCCCAGAGGAGAGAGGGAGCAGTTCGACTTTTTTGTTGGCAGAGATGACAGCTAATGGGCTAAGAGATCAAGATCAATTGGACGAAGCATCCAACTATGTGACCTCGAAGGGTAGGATCTCTTGCCTTCTAGATGAACATGATCTCAAAGCCTATGTCGACAGTGTGGTAGTTGAACCTGTCGATGCAGATCCACTCAAGAAGTACAAGGCTGAGATGGCGAAGGCCAAACAGTTGATCCTCGACAGAGTGAGGGATCACGTTGTATGTCACATTGCTGGCAAAGGGACGGCCAAAGAGATGTGGGATGCCTTGGCTATGTTGTATCAAGGATCTTCCAAGTAGTGGAAGATGTACTTGGAGGAGAAAATGAGATTTGCAAGGATGCAGAAGGGGGAACACATTGATCCGTTCCTATCGAAGCTTCAGGAAGTTTGAGATTAGTTAGCAGTTGTAGGGTCATCACCCCAGCCTACAGAGATGGTGAGGTTGGCCCTGAATTCAGTCTCAAAAGAATGGCAAGTATTTGTCCAAAGTATCCTGGGCAAAGAGAAATTGTCGAATTGGGTGGGAAGGAATGTGCTCCGCTCTTCAATAGGAAGAGATGAGGCAAGACTTAGTCAAGTCAAACTTGATGGCAACAGCAGCAGTGAGACGAAGCCCAAGGAGGAGGAGGAGAATGTAGCCTTTGCATCAAAGGGGCAGTAAGAGCAACAGAGGCAGAAGAAGGATGTCTCGAAGATCAAATGTTTTTGGTGTCGTGAATTTGGTCACTACGCTACACAGTGTCCCCTCAAGAAGAAGGACAAGGACGAGAAACATGATCTGCAGGCTGCAACCGCAAAGATCGAAGAGGAGTTTCCCATGATTGCCCAAATACCCCCAAGGGAGAGGTGGGGTGATCTAGTGTTGTAGTTTGAAAGAACCACAGATGAGTAGGATCCTTGAGGAGTCCACCTCTTGGATCAAGACCTTGCTACGGGAGCCCATAGTCAGCAGTAGCAAGATGGACCAGTGTCAGGTGGTGCAGTCAGGTGCCAGAGTGACAGATGCAGTAGCTAGTAGCAATTAGATATTGAACAGCATAGAGATAGTGTTGGTAGCAGTGTAGTTGGCACAGAGCATAGTCAGCAACAGTGTAGAGACTTCAGTGACAGCACAGAGGCTAGCAGCGGCAGTTGGAGCAGTGTTGTAGTGCAAATGCAGTTGGCAGCAGCATGCAGAGTCAGCAGCAGCACGAATGCAGCATTTGCTAATGTCAGACATCAGCAACGCAAAGGGAGATGTTATAGAGTCAGGTTGACGCTTCAGCAGGTTGCATTATTAGAGTACATTCCTCGCTAAGAGGGAGGGTTGATTTCTGGTAGCATCGAATGTGCTAAGCCTCAAAATTTGCAGGGAGGCTAAGACACATGTATTCCAGAATACCCATAAATCATTTTGGGAAATTCCACCTGGAGATAGTTTTATTAAAATAATTAATTATTTTTAATAGATGCCTAAGTCTAAACTTAGGAAATTAAAATAATTAAAGGGTGGGGGTGAAACTTCTAGAAGAAAACGAGGATCAAGTCAAAATGATTTGAGCCATTAATTAGAATCTAATATGGGTCGTTGATTGATCAACGAGAGATTATAAGAAGGGACTTGATGGGCATTTGGAAGACACATCGAGTGAGATCAAGAGATCGATTTCTCAAGAGAGCAGCGCAGCAGTTGCCGAGAAGTTATCGAGGAGATTTCTTGCAGTGAGGGGCAGGGATAGTTTTCCGGTTGGAGAGTTTCCTGATCCGGGGATACATTGCAGAGAAGGCAGAGAGAGATCCAGAAGAGGCAGTGCAAAGCTTCAGAGGGAGTCCGAGATTCAACTGGGAAGTCGAGTTCCAGAGCCAGAAGCCAGGGTGTGAGACCGGAGGGCTAGAGGAACGAAGTTCCAGACAACAGAATCCAGAGAGGCTGATGCAGCAGTTGCGCAGAGCCAGTGTGTGGCCAACAATTCAAGGCCTGGATCAGTGTCGGTTCGCCAATGATAGTGTGAGATATTTCTCACTAATTTCTCTATCAGTCAGATTCTTTGTATCGAATAGCCAATAAGGCATCCAAAGATTGTATTCAGAAACTACTGCATAATAATAAAAACCCTCACTTGTTGCACCGGTTTTCCCACATTGGGTTTTTCTGGGGAGATTTGTCCAAAAACAACGGTGTTACTTGTGTGTATTATTTCTTCTTGCTCAGTTCTTGTTTCCATGTATTATTTATGTTGTGAGTGTTGCAGTTGTATTGATTTCGATGGTTACTGTGTAATACTGTAAATAACTTGTAAGAGAATTAGCAAGTAGGAGAACAACATCAAATTGTTGCAGTAGGGATTTGTGTCACCAAATTTTCACACGAGGCCCACTTATCCTTGGGTACTGCCTAGAGAATGTCATCAAGCTAGGCATTGGCTCTTTCAAAGTGATGGATGAAGACAAGTATGCCTCTTTTCCCTCCTTCACCTCTACTTTTATTTCCATTTTTGGTGTTAATGTTGAACTAGGGCTTTGCACCTGTTACAGTTAGGGTCTCCTTAACCTATTCCTTTGTTACTCATAGATATTGATAAAATTATTTTTACCTTCTCTATCTAAGCATAAATGACTAAAGCATGTAAGTTGAGAAAATGGTCCTATAGAGTATGTATGCACTATGGAACCACAACAATAGTAACACCAACTATATATATTGTTTTCAAGCCAATCCTTGAGTTCAAAAGGAATCCTTAGAATCCAACAAGTTGCAATGCAATAAGAAATCGATTGGTCCAAGAAAAATGTAGGATTTACACATGTAAAATAGGCCCCAAAATTTGTTAATCATGGACATGTCATCCAAGGAGAATGTTGGTTGCGTTGAGATAGCTTAGTTGTAGCCTCTGGGTCTTCAAACGTCATCTAACAAAATTACAGCCCTTAATATGTTATCACAGTATAAAGAGACAATTGAGTAAGAAATGTGTAAAACTAGCACTATGGGCGCCAAAAAAATCCACATAGAATTAAGGTTGACTCAAAAAGGTGAAAGCCAAGAACAGTCAGCAACATGGATGGTTTAAACAAACATTGGTGACTTGTTACCTAAATGTATGTAATCTAGAATTAATGGCTATTCAGTTGGCAACCTAACAAACTATCTCAACCATAGAAAAGAAGAAACCTTGATGTATGTAAGAAAACAAACGATATCAACTATCAACCGGCAACCCGATAAACTATCTCAACTATAGAACAGAGGAAGGCATGTATGTTAAACAACAAACTATATCAACTCTAAAACAGAGGAAAGGATGCATGTAAGGGACTACGAGTTAATCTTAGATCAAAGTCATTTTGGTCAGAAAGTCTAGCAAGAGGTCTCCTGTAGAGCAGTAGTGTGATTGTCCTAGAATGTAGCATATGTTATCACCTTTACCTGTCTTTTGTTTATGCATGCCTCTAACTTTTGTCCAGGTGCATAAATTCTAAAGTCAGTGTAACTTACAGTTTATGTCCCATTGCCACGCATTCTATAGAATTGACCCTATAGAAAGTTGAAACACATCTTGGTAATAATAATTCAAGAAAATTTGTAAGAGAAAGAAGGGAGACTTATAATCTAACAAATTGGCAACACATTAAACTATACACTGATCTTAGAAAAAGTAAGGTTTATAAAATGTATAGCATGGAAAACCTAGGTTGCGTTAAGCATTGCTTAGCTGCAGCCTTTCAGAATTGTTTTGCATAAGGGAAGAGGCAACTAAGGATTATCTAACACCGATGTTAAAGACGCAAAAAATCCAACATTATTTGCTTAAGGTATACTCAAAAAGGTGAAACCACAGTTCATAGACACCACAATACAGGAGCACGAGTATCCTGGAAGAGCCCAAATTGTTTGAATTTTGTACATAAGATGAATAGGGCATCACATCTTCATATATAGCATTTAGTAATCACGTGGAGAAGGAGCTTAAAAGGGAGGATTCAAGCATATTAGCTCCGAGCAACATAAAAGTATGTTAAAGGATCCCAGGGTTACCATGGTATTGAAGACAAAGAATGCCTTACAGAACCTGCAAAAGGAAATCAGTATGATACTAGCCACAAAGAGTGTTTTGATTACCCACTCAATAATATACACGTGGGAGTGTTTGTGAAAGAATGAAAGACACCAATCAGTGCCTCTGAGATTCCTTGCTTTGCACAATGGTCCGTTCTAGTAATAATAGGAGGCTCTTGGTAAACATCCACATCAATGAAAAGAGACTAGTAACTATACTAATACAGATGAAGATGAAAATAATATAAGACATAATGGTATTCAAGGTGGGTGAAGTAATCGGAAAATCCAAATACAGTCTACAAACCAGATATTATCGAGTCAGTGACATTAATGATTAAATGGGGCATGAAAGTTTGTGGATAATTAACTTTATGAAAAGCTTATTAATGAGGCAATGATTCAAGAGCAGTAACTTTATTGTCCTTTTTATGTATTGGAGATTTTGGTTAGAATTTGGTGAAACAATTTTTGGTCAGATCATGATTTTTCTTATTTAAAACATATTTTTGAATGCATAAATGGATTCAGCACCCTGAAAAACCTACAGGGCACTCAGAGTGTGGAGAGTTCACAGCTCAAACCTGTGATTCCAAAAAAATCCCTGTGAGGCAAATTTGACCAGGAAATATGCCCAGAAAAGTTTCAAAATGTAGAACAGGTAGACTGCCGCTTTTTTTAAAGTATCAGTACATACTAACCAAGAATCCAATCAATTGCAATGACCCTTCCTTATTAAAGATTGATGCAGGGTTCAAATTGTAAACTTAATGGAAGATGGCAACTTTTTACCATGTTTTCCAATATTGGTAAGATTGCCAACTGGGCATCGGTTCACTGCTAGGGCTAATGGAGTATTAAGCAATTAAACAGGGTTCTCCTCTCGGCATGGTATGCCCACCTATATGCTATGACTTTGAAAGGGATAGCAAGTCCCAAGTGATTTTGGCAAAACAGCTACCACTCAAATCAGCACCTAAGCAAAAGGAAGTCCACTCTTTGCAATGCAGCCAGAAAGAGGTTTCTAATTAGTCTAGCAAACACTCTGTTCAAATTTATGCCAGTCGGAACCCAATAAATGTCTTTAAAAATATTTTAAACTAGAAAATATCATTATTTCCAACCTTTGGATGCAATGCTATAACCCCGAGGAATAGTAACTAAAGGACTTTGATGAGGGACTGCAAACAGCGAGTAATAAAAACCCCATTTCATCGCATTATGTTATAAAATATTTTATGCAGATATCATCGCCACATGTTCAGCAGTGGGTAAAGCTATATCATCCACCTGATAATAAAGAATATAAGTTCCAAAGTTTTTGACAAACACTTCATTAATTATCAAAGCAGTACAACCAGTACGTCTCAAATCAGACACCGCTTAGATGCTAAATAGAAACCCTTTAACAATGGCCAGTCTGCATAAACCCTAAACCTGTATAGACGAAACTAATTCGAAAAGAAATATAGCTGTGAAAGTCTCAGAATTATTAACATTTTGCATCGATTTTGATTATGAATAAGAGCATAAGAGATTTAAATTTTCTTACAAAGAAACCCCCAACGGTAGCACCAGTGCGGTGAAAAACGCCGCTGTCCAGTCGAGATGTTACATTACATGGAATCATTAAAACCCAATAAAGGCAATAACGAAAACGTCAGACATCTTTTTAAGATTGTTGTATCACGTCGAACATTCGAGCTTCTTGTTCATGTACATGAAACCTCGTATCAAAAGGGAGGCGGTTCGCTTTATTCGGTTTATCCGAAAACATGTTATCCCAGGTTAAAAGTACAGTGCGAAAACATGTTATGCCACGTTGAAAATCCAGTGCGATAAAAACGGAGTTGGAGTTGTTTTTTAGTATGATCTTTTGGAGTTCTGTGTTATAACTCGGCAGAAAAATTTATGTGAAATTTTGATGTGTTAACTTTGAAAAAAACTTAGAGCATTTTTATTATGCAGGGTTACTTATCAAACAAACTTGTGATTTCAATAAATTGCGGCAGATTTTAGAGAAATAAGAGAAATAAGACCAGAAAAATCCATTAGAAAAAAAAGCTTCAAAAAATCACACTAAAAACAACTCGAATAAAAACATCCTATAAATTATATGTTTAAAACTAGAAAGTGGAGTTAGTACAAGTTAATTTATTATGAGTAGAGGTTATATGTTTAAAACTAAAAGGTAAAGTTTATATCTTTGTTGTATAAGGGTGGGAATCAATGCCTTGACTCATAGAGGATTGAACACTTATGTCTTAGCAACAATCAAGGATTTAACTCACAACAAATATACAGACTCCCTACTCGGAGGGATTGTTGCTCCCCTATCAAATGGTCCAGTCTGGTTTGATTGCCATCTTAACTTTTCAGTGTATGTCTTTGATGAGCATATCAAAACATCCTGCAATTACAAATTAAAACCAATGGATTTGACATGAAAAGAAAGAGGACAAATATTGCAGTACATACCAGAGGATGTTTTAGACATACAAATACTTTCTATCCTGCCACCCTGCATACACCCATCCAAGAGTCTAAGTCAAGTACTCTTGTTGTAACTAATGCTCATAACCAGAAAATTGAGCATCAGACTATCAAATGGGAAGATCTGAGTTTTCGAGAAAATTGGGTTGTTGACCGACCGCAATCTCAGAAGATTTAGAGCATTACGACTGCTCAGATCGAGGAAGGACCCTCCACAACTACTCTATCTTTTCCTAGAATGTCTACTGTTGACAGAAAAAGAATTCAAGAAGCTTGTACAACTTCAAAATACCATGTTAACCATCCACCTTCATTTGTAAATACTCCACAACTCTCTGTAAATTGTTTACATGTTGACTTATTTGAGCTCGCCCAAATGTTACAATTTCCCTGTTTAGAAGTTAAGTGTCATGCTTGCAAATCACTAGTCCATCTACAATCCCTTGTTGATCTAGTAATGCATCAAAACCATAATCCTAGGACTGGTGAAGCTCCTCCTACCACTTCTGCAAATTCCTGCCCAAATCCTAAATGTGCAGATATACCATTTCCTTGTGATACTATCATGGTGATACATGAGTTACCTTCTCTTGAAAATGAAGATCCACGTCTTACTGAAATGTTTAGTAAGGTGCGTCCTCCTGGAACTCAACAATATGGTTTAGAATATCTTGAAAAACTTGACAGAATAATCCCTTCGTCAAGATTTCAAAACTTTGTTCCTTCATATTGCAAAAAGCCATCAAAACCAAAGATGTATAATTTTTTCTCTCTTATGGATGGATGCCCAAAGAATAGAATTCGTGCCAAATTGATGAAAAATATGCTAAATTGGGATCTATAGACTCACCCTGAGGCCCAGGAATTTGGTCTTAGTACAATTATTCAAGAAAAAAATACACTTTCTCTGCAATGGAAAGACTTCATGGATAGCATCCACTCATGGACCTCCTTTTATACCTAGAGGAAATTAGGAGACCAAACAGAAGTACAAATGGCAGATGCAGAATCCTCATCTACGCATAAACATTCTTGGACGGCTTGCGATGGAAGCAAGCTAGAAACCAACAGTACTTTCCCTCCATTCAATGGAATTGTGCTAGGAGAAGCAGCAAACCATTCATTTAGTGTTAAGAGATGAGTTAGCGCTAGGAATAGATGGAAATATACAGAAAGCCAGTGAACAAATCAAGTGGACAAACTCTACAATTAAAGGGCTTGAAATGAATATGGCTAAAACCATTAAGCAAAAGGAATGATTTGATACTATACAAGTTGTTGTAAATGGTGTAAATAAGAATTTGAATGATATGAATTTTTCAGTTTCAGTTTTGAAAGGGTTTGTCAAAGAATTTCAGCACATATCAAAGAAATGGATAAAAGAATGGATTCAAGACTCAAATCCACTCAATATCTCATAGGAGAACTTTTTGAACATTTTGACAAGCTCACTATAGCTCCCAAAGACAAAAATATCCCCACTTCCATGTCGTTCAACCATCATGTGCCCATCCAGCGCGCAAAGAAATTTGTAGAAAAATCCCTCTTCTCTTCCCCAAAGAAACACTTGAAGAACAAACTAAGTCTCCTAGAAAGTCTATTTCTTCATTCCTAGAAGGCATATCCAAAGAAGAAAAACCTGACTCCTCGAGTCACCATCTTTTCCCCTTTTGATGAACCATTGTCTAGCCAATACACTAGATATCCGGCTCCTGATCTCAGTGGAAAAGGCAAACTCCCTGAGACACATACTTTTCAATCTGGCTCCTATAAAGAATGGAATATAGATGGACTCGGTGTTGGTCAAATCAGGAAAATGATTGACTAGATGTATATTGAATACAAACTGATGTGTATGAGGGGAAAGTCTGAGGTTGAATTAGGTAAAACCCTCATACAATGTTTCACAAACACCTTACAGAGATGGTGGGAAGTAGAGTCTTCTCCTGCTCTAATTGATAAAATGGAAGCAGAAGTAGTCAAAGATGAAGGAGGAGATATAATCCATAAGGAGGATGGAGATCCCCAAAATAACATAATAGGAGCTTTAACCTCATTCATCCTCGAACACTGGTGTGGAGCAATTGTTGAAATTACTAGTAAACATGAAAAGAATCTAAAATGCAGAAAAATGTCACAGTATGAAGACTCTCACAAACACTGGACTCAAAGAATCTATGAGGTCAAAGAAAGCCAAAATGCCTTATGGAAACAAGTCTACTTAGCATCACTTCCATCTAAATTTGTAGAATATATCCGAAGGCAAGAAGTTTTTCAAACGTCTTTTGAGACATACACGGGGACAAATATATTGTAATATCACAAAAGCATTGGTAGGCTTATGTACTAGCATGAAAGTAAATAAGTCTCTACAGAAAATATCTAGACTACCTGATAGTAAGTCTATTTGCAACAAATATGGATTGTCAATTGATGATCCTATTGTACAGAAAAGAAAGATCAGAAAAAATCAGAAGAAAAGACAAAAACAACCGACTAGTAATCATCTTGAGAAAACAAGAAAACACCCAAGAAAAGGGTATTACAAGACCATGGCCAATACACATTATTTTGCGCCAAAGGATATTCACCTCAAATAATAGTGCCAACAAATGATCACATGTTGTCTATGCGGAGAAACCGAGAATACAACAAATAAGTGCCCTAAGGGAAGAGAATCCTAAACAAACAAAGGCATGAAGTCACAAGAACAATTCCTTAGAAGAACTCAGAGACGGGTAAGAAGACCACAAGTCCAATTCAAAGAAGAAGTACATTTGATGAAACAAGAGTGTTGTAGTTCACCAAAATCAACTGAGTCTAGCAAATCAGACTCAGATTATAGTGATGAACTATAAACATGCATATACAACAGTGTGATTGCACAGATACTAACGAATGTCATTGCAGGCTCTTTGAAACTGAATCAGATTTTTATTCAGAAGAACGAGATGAAAAAGCCACACAAAAAGAAAAGGTATGTATGGCACATACCATAGATGATGATGAATCTAAAGTACTGTCAAGCATCAAAATGCTTGTAGAGGGAGAACTGAAAGGAAAACTCCTAGAGACATTCCTGTAAACCAAGCATAGAGGCATTAGTAGTTCTTCAAAAGGTACCATATCTAAAGCTTTGTTTGTAGATGCCTCTTATGAAAAGAATACAAAGTCTTTTCAAAGAAACCAACAACATACAAAGCCCAGATCCTTGACCCTAGGGGAATTCAGCCATGAAATTCATCATCTGAAGAAAGAAAGTGTTGATCTCAGAACAAGAATTCAAAAGTGGAAAAAGAAAAAGAAACGGAGCACAACGATTATCTGTTAAATCCCAATGTAGAGATTTATGAAGGGAAACAACAGGAAAATTTGGGATTTGGGAATATGAAAACAATGACCATACAATCAACAACATCTATTGCTGTTAAAAATAGATATCCAAGGAGAAACCTTCACGTTAAAAACATTGATAGACTTAGCAGCAGATATTAATGTTTTGAATAAAAAACTCACCCCTGCAAAATTTTGGACAGCTACACACCGACAAGTTACTGGAGTAGGAACACAAGAATTCAAATATGAAGTTCCTAAAACCATAATATGTTTCTCAAACTATTGTATGAACGTAAAATTTGCAATCGGTAATATTCCCATAGATTGTATCTTAGGAAATGTTTTCCTAGCTATTGTTAAGCCACATGGGTCAGCCAGATTACCAGATGGTAATGTTGGTTATTTCATATCAATCCCCAACCATAAAGGATTTTTGTAGACTATTACTTTGCCATTTATCTCAATGCCAAGGATCTCTACAATGGTCCAAACCATGCAAGAAGTAAGTCTGACAGCACACAAAATAGAAGAAATGAAAGATTTCAAAAATTCCTTAAGGATAAAAGAACAACTCCAATCCCACAAATTGAAACATAGGATTTTAGATCTAAAAGAATATCTTGAGAGAGAATGTTGTTCATAAAATCCAAATGCTTTATGGCACAGGAAGCAACACACATTGAAATTTCCCTTCAAAGAAGACTATGCAGGAAAGACTTGCAAAAGTTGGGCAATTCCTATGAACATGGAATATCAAGTATTGTGTCAACAAGAGATTGCAAATCTCTTAAAAAGAGGGTTAATTAGAGAATCTACTAGTCCCTGGAACTGCTATGGATTTTACGTCAACAGGGCGAAGCCGTATGATGCGGAAGTATCACGTACGGTTCTCTGAGAAGGGAGTGGCTACCACTGGAGCTTTTTCTTGACCTACACCCGAAGCTCTGGGGCTACCCCTTTACTCTCCTATCACTATAGGGGTATGGGATTCGAGATAAAGAAGATTAGGGCAGCATATCAGTTTCCCCCATACACCTCACTCGGATCTGTTCTTATGCTATTAGTTATTCCATTGATTCTCTCCCAAACGGGAACCAACACTCAAAGTAAATTTGAGGCGTCACCAGATTGGTTATAAATTATAAACCTCTAAATACTGTCCTAGTTGATGACACGTATCCAATTCCCCACAAAAGCAGCTTGATAAGCAAGATAGCGAGCGCAAAAATCTTCTCCAAATTCAACATGAAATCTGGTTTTTGGCAAGTTGCCATACAAGAGGAAAACAGGTTCAAAACTGCTTTTAGTATTCCTGCTGGACACTATGAGTGGAATGTTATGACTTTTGGTTTGAAGCATGCACCATCCAAATTCCATAAGATAATGGATCAGATTTTTAAGCCATATTTATAGAAAATCTGTGTAGGTTAACCCGATAATGCAATATAAATCAAAGCAGAATACTATAACCTACTTCTACTATCAATTTGTGGAAGCTTAAAGGTCGAGCTGAACAATATAACCAGAAGAAGAAGAAACAATGCACAATACACATGAAAATACTTTGGGGAAAGCCTTAGCTAAAAACTCCACACTATTGTATTATCATACAGGGTGGAAATACATAGGAATTATACAAAGCCTTAGCTCTCACAGCTAGCCAGCTCTCAGTACAATCCTCAAAGATGCTCACAAGCAATCTTGGCTTCTCTCTAGCCTTCCTCTCTGCCCTCCAAGCTCCTATTTCCTTGCGTTGTTCCTTGTGGATGATCAAACTTCGAAAACTACTCATTCCTCAAGGATTAAATCCTTGACTGCATGCATGAGTTTTCTCTTTGAGAAAACAGATGTAACTGATAGTACACTATCCTTGACTTTAATCTCAATTGGGTCTTTCTCAGAATAGACATGCATGAGTTTCCAATGAGGGAATCTTCAGTTAACTGGAGTAGCATTAGTTGAGTGCATGCATGCATCAACTAACTATTAACTCTCTATTAGTTCCTCAAACAGTTTGGAACGAATTTAATTGGACTTAACTCAGTAAACTGAGTTAACTAATTACAACTCAAATATAACTCAATCTTATCTCCTTAATTTAAGGGATAACTCTTGCATGACTTCAGAAAGACTTCTAACTTGAATTTCTCCAACTAATTAATTTAAAATAAATTAATAAATTATTTCCAAGTAGCTGTTAAGACTAAATTCGATTTTAATTCACAATTTGATTCAAGGACAAATTAAATTGGAATATTCTTGTTGCCATATTTCAACAATATTTTGATTGACTTATTTTGTATATAGATGATGTGCTCATTTTTTCAAAATTTGTTGAAGAACATTTTAAACATGTTCATAAATTTTCACAGATAATAAAGAATAATGGTTTAGTACTAGGCAAGAAGAAAATGGAGTTGTTTCAAACAACCATCAAATTCCTTGGCCATAGTATTGAAGACAGGCAGATCACGTTACAGAAACATGCCTTAGATTTTGCTGACAAATTTCCTGATAAAATTACAGATAAGATGCAGTTGCAGAGGTTCTTAAGATGCCTAAATTATGTCAGTAATTTCTATAAAGGATGTGCTTTAGACCAAAGCCTACTGAACCAGAGGTTGAAAAAAGAACCAGTGCCATGGACTAAAGAACATACTGCTCTAGTCAGAAAAATAAAAGACAAGGTAAAAACTTTACCCATTCTCTATGTTGCAGATGAAAATCTTCCCAAAATTGTAGAAAGTGATGCCAGTAATATTGGATGGGGAAGAATTTCAAAACAAATCAAAGACGAATAAGAACAAGTTATACAATTTGCCTCAGGAACATGGAATTCGGTCGAACAAAATTATTCCACAATTGAAAAGGAAGTAAAAGTGGCATGGAATTGTATTGACAAGTTCGATCTCCACCTTGTACACAAGAATTTTTTACTTAGAACTGATGCCTCTACACTTAAAAAAGTTCTGACAAAAGACCTTAAAAAGCCTAGTGAATCCAAGTTTGCTAGATGGCAAGCATTGTTTGCAAATTTTGATTTTGATGTAGAACACATAAAAGGAATAAAAAATTATCTGCCAGGTTTCCTCAGCAGAGAATATCTGAAGAAATAAGACATTGTAATGGTAATTATCACTGAGTGGAATCCTAACAATCAGCAAGAGGAATTGAGAAATATTTCAGAAGATGGATTACAAATGTTGGAAGACTTTGAGAACCTTCAATTAGAGATAGACTACTTTGACATTTACCAGATGTTACACCTTAAAATAAGATGCAATCCAAAGGCTACCTGGCCCTTTGCAAACTTTGCCTTTGAATTCTCTGAAACAATACAAATTCAAACCTAATGAGTTCAACCACTTTAGATTATTACCAATTTGAAGCACGAGCTCCTTCCGAAGGAGAAAATGAATCTCGATGTGCAATTTCTATATCTTTTGTGATGAATATACGAACTCTTACATGAACCCTTACACGAACCTTTGGATCTTCACACAACAACGCTTTTTAACGACCTCCTGCAAACACAAGAAAAACATCCCTTGATCCTTAGTGAACCTCCAGCAAACTTCAAATGAACATCTCCTCTCATAGAATATTTAGAATAGCATAACATAACAAAAACTCATACGAAACAATTTTAAAAACTTCTCTATTGTATTGATTTCAGAATATGGATTACAAATGCTCAAAGACTTTGAGAACCTTCAATCAGAGATAGACTGCTTGGGAATTTGCCAGATGTTACACCTTAAAATAAGATGCAATCCAGAGGCTACCTAGCCCTTTGCAGACTCTGCCTTTCAATTCTTTGAAACAATACAGAGTCAAACCTAATGAGTTCAGCCACTTTAGGTTCTTACCAAGGTTGTTAGGCCCTGATACACACACTTTTCAAACTCGACTCTAAAAGAGACTTTCTTCATGATGCAAGCAGATCAAACATAAAGGTTCACAAATGCAGAGCAGGAAGACTATCTCAGACTCAAAACCAAAAGACTCTAACACTCAAACCCTCAACTTTGAATGCCCAAATGAGCCTTACTTCTCTCATTTTATAGGATGAGAAGGGGACAAACACTCAACGATCGGACATACATACTTTTTCGTAAAAAGATTCCGAGATGCGGATCAAATCACACCAGAAGTCGAAGAAGTGCTCCAAGTCTCGGAAAGTGGTGTATAATAGAAGTAAAAGCTTCTACACAGTGGAGATTTTATAGGGAATCCCATGGAAAACTGTCACTATCAAAGTCAAGTGACAAGATAACACTTATACATTATGGAGGCTTTTGTCTAGGAGCCCACAGAAATCCTTTATTATGTTCCCAATGGATTTGTGCCAGGAAATTTTCCATTTGCATGATGATAGATAGCGTTGGTATCCCAAGCTTTAGTATATATTCTTCTCATGATCATTGGTTTACCGAGAATGATTTGGTGTTTTGTCTTTGTGAGAACAAGCCATTGATCATGCCCTGTCATGAAGCAATCAAGTATATGGTCATCAGGAAAAAAAAATTAATAATAATAATAATAAATTCATATATGTTATGGTTTTGCATAGTTGATGAAAGCAGTCTGCACACTCTTCACAATTGCGTTGAAAATCTCTTTCAAAATACTTAGCATCCATGGCAGTTTTGTTAACTCCGAACCAGCCCCACCAAATTTTTAATCAATCTAGTTTCATCAAGAGTTGAGTAATGAAAACTGGACCAGATTTTAATAAAGTATAATGAATTTATGATCGTTGGTCTTTGCATAGAAGATCCCACCAAAGATTTTTATAGCTATTGAAACCATAAATTGTATTTGGAAAAACCAGACTAGGATCTTTCTGAGGCCACATAAGTCGAGCAGGATTTTTAGATATCTAGTTTTGTTGATGGTGTAATATTTATGGAATACTTTAGTTCGGTTTCTTCCTTGATTCCATATTACACTGATATCCTGAAAACTTTCACTTAGTGCTTCTTCTGCAAGATGTGAAGCCATTATTGATCTTTAGTAAACCATATCATGTATCCATTTGCTTGATTTAGGATATACTCTTATTTCCAGTACAAGATGTTGTATGTCCCTGTGTGGCTATAGATTTGCGTCTTGGACTTTTGTATTTCTTAGTTGCCATGAAGGTTTCCACTTTTCAACATAAACTAGCCAAGGAGTGTCTTCTGAAATATTTCTCTATTTTAAGGTGTAGCATCTCGTAAATGCCCAAGCAGTCTATCTCTAATTGAAGGTTCTCAAAGTCTTCTAGCATTTGTAATCCATCCCTGCTTCATCCGAAGGAGAAAGTGAAGCTTGTTGTGCAATTTCTATATCTTCTATGATGAATACACAAACTCTTACACAAACCCATACACAAACCTCTAGATCTTCACGCAACAATGCTCTTTAACGGCCTCTTGCCAAAGTGGTAATAACATAGTTGATATTTCCTACAAGATATGTAGATAAGGGTATACTTGCAGCACCAGAGACTTCTAGGACTTATGTACCTCTAAGGCACATGCCTTATAGTCCTCCACCTTGATGCTCACCTATTTCATTGTTTTGGCCTTTTCTTTCAACAATTTGATTTGTTGCCTCAACTCTATCTTTGCATCTTTCTTCTTTATTTTCTCTAGGAGATCCCACACATTTCTCTTAGTGGCTTGAGAGATTATGTGCCTACTGAGACCATAATAAGGGGATCCTTCCTTATGTCAGGCACTATGGGCCTCCCAATGGGAATATGAATCGACGACAAGTGTGGTGTGACACATGTTTTCTTTATGTGATCCACAATCTTAGTTAATATGTAATCAAACTTGAGCTTGTTCAAGTTGACCACATGTATCCTCTTGGCTGGTGTGATGTCTATTTCTATCATGGGTAGGTAGCCTTTGGTGATTTTTTCAACTACCAGTGATACTAAATCAATCTCCATAGTAGATGAATCTTGTTGAACTTCAGGTTTTGATTCTTCTTGTTGATTTTGGAGAGCTTATTTTATGGAATTTGATTCTACTTCATCTTGAAGCCTTTTTTACACTTCTTCCTACCTTTTTCTTTCCTCTTCTTCTTTTCAGTCTTCTCAACTCCTCTTCTCTACACTCTTTCTCTCCTCCCTTCTTCCTCTTACTCTTTATGTTCAAGCTCTTGAGTTGTTGTAGCATCTTCTTATGCTATCTAAGTTGCCTCATGTTCTTGTCTCAACTTTGCCTCTTCCTCTATTTGAGTTGCTTCTTTTCGAGCTAATGCTTCTATCTTTTCATAAACCTTATTTACTTTTGCTCAGGTAGGATTCTAGCTTATTCTTGAAATGACTTCTATGAAATTTAAAGCATTCTTCTTCTATTCTTCCTATTCCTAGTTCTTTGATTGATATTCCCACCTATACCTACATGATATGTAATGATCAATTATTGAAGATCTTTGATTATACCTATGGAAAGTTAATTCCCTAAAATGGAAAATTGTTATAGCCTCAAAATATTCCCTATCCCTCTTGATGTTTTTCAATTAATATATTCTTAGGTGGAAAGACATGTGTGGCTAGGGATGCTTCTTAATCCTCATGAGAGCACCACCTACCCCTATGTAAACCCGATAAGGTATTTCTTGAAGCATTGCCCTGTTAGTTACAAATCAGGGTAATAGGTGGGTATGTTTTTTTGCTCCAAAGACCTTGATGTAAGTGTTATCAAGGTCCACAAACCAATCACCAATAGAGGGGACTACTTGTTTGTCTCTTTCTACAATATATGGGGTAGCCTCATTGAACAAAGTCTCATACAAGTGCATTTGAAACTCTTAACAAATTTGTGCTTAAGTTGGTATGTAGTGATCCTAATAGAGGATTTTATAGTAAATGTTGATTGGCTCCTCATGAATGGTCCACCTCCAATTCATGGTTTGAAATGGTACTTTGGCATAGACTATGTCTAGAAGGTAAGAGGTTGTGGAAAACTAAGGTTGTTGGCCTTCCTTGGGGTTCTGAGCTCATTAAATATGTCCCCTAAATATCTTGATATGATGTTTTCCCAATTGAAAATCTTTCCTTCGACTGCCACAATGTACATGAGTGGAACCCAACCTTTAGGGAGGGTTTCAACATTGGTTTGATCATGAAATTGACATAACCTATAAACCACTAATTAAAAGGGTTTTTTTTTGCATATTCACTAGATACTTTTTGTTTTCTCGTGTTCTGAAAATAACCTTGCTAGTCCACCATATCTTGAGTGGTTCTTTGGGAAAAATCCTGCAGTTTGTCAGCCAATCTTCATCTAAGCACATTTCTTCCTGAAGCTGCTTGTAGTACAATTCAATTTTAAAGGAGCTTAAAGAAACAATGTGTTTGCCATGAATATCCCTGATCATGGTTTCTTTTGGGTCTATGTGCTTCATTGGCCATTTTATATCTTAAGCACATGGGAACACATATGGATGAGTAGCCACCTTTGGAAACTAGGATCTCTGAGCAACCTTGTATATTTCTAAATCTAGATCACCTACAGGTGGATTTACCCTTTGAAATAACTTGTAAATCTATAAAGATGTATAAATGGTGAATTTGTATATGAAACATGGAGTGTTCTAGAATTCAAGTCCAAAGGAATTAATTAATTTGGATTGGATCAATATATTAATTTTCATCCATATTGATGCTTTTAGAGTGGGAAATATGGAGGAATCGACTTTTAAGGTAATTTTTATTAGTATTCCTAGTTTGGAAAGTTTCAGATGAAACCTTTTGAATGGCATAATAATTGCCTTAATTGGAGCTCATATGAGAAATTTACGCCTCCCATAATTTGACCTATCAAAATTGACCACCATAATTCGAGACGACGACGTCAGCCCCAATAACTCATGGAAAAGGGGTTAGACACATGGGTAGTATAAAGAATACTTTAGAAGGGTCAAGTTGTAACCCATATTGAGGGTTGAATGGGGTCAAATTTAACCCCTAGTTGGTTATCAGATTGTGTTATAACTGGACCACTAAGAGGAAAAGGAGTTCCATTCTATTCAAGTGCACTTTTGTTCCATAGATGGGAAGAGTAGTCAAGAGTGGATGGAGAGAGAGAAAACCAAGAGGGTTTGTGCAGTGTAGTAGCCCACAAGCCATAGGTCTCACTCCTTTGTACTTGCATCCATTTCCATTACGAGAAGGAGAGAGCAAAGTGGCCTCACCTTCCAACTAGTTTTTCTCCCGTAAGGGTTTCCTACATTTTCCTAAATCATATCTTACTTTCATTTTGGTTTGAAAGTTTTATTTTGTTGTTCTCCATTTTCAATATTTTATATTTTGCATGCATATGCATAAAACAATAATTAACAAATCCATGATTCTAAGGAGAAATTAACCCTCATATTGTAGGTTTTGTATTTCCATATATATATTAGTACATCTACTACGATGAAATGTCTAGTGGAATATCCACGATAGTTTATAGATCATGTTGGTATCAAAGTGGTTTCATTTGGGTATACTAGGGAAAGTTGTAGGGGACCCATATCAGTGAAGCTGAAAGTCATAAAATCCCAATCGTGGTCAAATAATCTATTAATAACCCTCAAGATCTAGAAAAGGAAAGGTTTGTGTGCCTAAAAACACAAATCAAGGATATAAATTATTGTGTGAGCCTCCTCATGGTGTGACCTTGAACAATAAACTTGTGTTATTTGGAGAAGATGAATGTTCTAACGCATGGGTCTAATCAGAGGGTAGATCAACCAATTGGGAAGAACTTGAGAGGGAGTCTAAGAGAGAATCTGAAAAGGGACAACCCAATTTAAGTGCCATTCACCATTCACATTCGCTATTCAAGATGGAAGTGAAAGTTGATATCTAAAGGTGAGATTGACACTTTGAAGTTAAATCACTGGCTGCAGCAATTAGAAGTTTATTTTATTATTGAGCATATATAAGAAGAACAAAAAAAATTATTTACTCATATGAAAATAGAGAACCATGCCCTAACCTAGTGGGAAAGCCACATGGAGACCCATATTTTGGAGGGAGACACTCTAGTGACTAATGGGGAGGATTTCAAAACTCTTATAAAGTCACAATTTTACCCAATTAAGTATGTAGAAGACCAATGGATCTGGTGGCATTACTTTAGGCAGAGATAGGCACGAAGTGTACATGAGTACACCACAAAATTTAGAATGATAGTCACAAGGTTGGGTTTCTCCCAAGAGAACATGTTGACAGTGTTCAATCCCACGAACATACAGGGGGTCTCCCCAATATGAAGTCCCAATTAGACCTCACATTGTTTGGTATATGAGCCCCATTTGGTATAGGAGCCCCATCAGGTATAGGAGCCCTATCTGGAAGTGTGTCTCGACTGCCATATACTTAAAGATTTGCCCTGGGTACAGTCATTAGCATGAGAGAGAAACACATGTACTTTCCAATGAGTAAGTAAGTGTGCCTTGTGGAATGTTCAATTGTAATATGTATTCAAATTCTTTCACTGAAAGGGAAGAGAAGTGAGCCTTTAGAATAAAAGTATTAGTACTATTCCAATAAGATGGACACACATACATATGAAATAATTGTTAATTACCTGGCGAAGTAGTTCACATGGACATAACGATCGTTAAAGAAATTACAACACACATTCAATAAGATGAGCACCAAATTCAATGAAATAGTTCAACTTCCTTAGTACATAAGAACAAAACACATATCACAAACATATAAATAATAGTCTTATTACATTTACGATATATTCATGAAAGTGTATTGGCTCATTAAACTTCAAATATTAAGCGAAAATTCCAAGATACATTAATACAATGAGACATGACTAGCTCCAATAGTGGAGCACTAAGCCACTATTTGCTCTCTAAAAGAACAACCTTTCTCACTAATGCCTAGGTGGAGAAGGCAAGGCGAAAATTCCTTTGCTTGACTAATGAGGTGCCTTTTATAACAAGAGGAATGACCTTTCATATTCCTCGTGACTCTTGGACTACCCTCATGAATTTTGGACTTCTAATGTGACCTTTTGACTTCCAGGAGACTTTTGGACTTTTCCTAATGACTCTTTTTTCTCCATATGTGACTCTTAGACTTCCACATATTTACATTTACCATATTTTCCAAAATTACATCATCATGTGACAACAACATGACAAGTCATAGACATTGATGACTTAGACCCATAATGACTTGTAACATTGAGTTCTTTAAGAAGCGACGACACTGCAACTATGTCTTCAAAACTTGTAACATATCTCGCATTGTTGTTGCCTTCTACCTTCCAAATGGTCTTGAGAAATCATGGATTCTTCTTGAGTCACTTTGATCATTTGGGTCTGTTATTCCATCAACTATCACAACAAGGTTCCTTTGTGCCTTTTGTCTTCAGGATGCTTCCGTGGGCAACCTTTCCTGACAAATATTCCAACAGATCTTAGCCTCACTTTATTGAACAACAACAAGTATATATCACTCATGGAAAGCAAACAATAGCTCAAAAATCTCATACTCTACCATGTTTCACGCAAATTTTCGTATTATGGCTCAACAATGCGTAAAGGACATAGGGAGAGGCCTTCTAGGTGTAGATCACAGTTACATGAGACAGAGGAATGCTTCACTGATTACTGAGACTGCGTCATTCACAACTCTGGAAGAGGAGGAGCTTAGGTGAGTGCAAGTTGTAGTTACAAGAGGAAAGGGGGCAGGGTTGACCACTAAAATTGTGTCATATGCTAGAGAGGAAGGCTAGGGCCACAAGGAGGGGGTAGGTAGAAATCAAAAGGCATAGGAAGAAGCACCACTACCCACTGGAAGTGTGCAATGTACCACACTAGAAGATAGAGGCTTGATTGATGCAGTGAGGGAGGACAAGCAACAAGGAGGTTGGTTTGTTGGCTAGAATTACACAGTCCACAAGGGAGAGAGGGAAGGCTTAAGTTAGCGCAGGTCACAATTCTAGATAACAAGGAGGGTTTCCACTAGGCCTTAGAAGTGCATAATGCACTCTTCCTAGGCTAAAGGGAAAGCTTGCAAAGTCATAAAAATGACTAAGTACAAAATGTTGAAACATGTGAAAACACACTGAGTTAGGGATAAAATCAAGCATAACACATCACAACTCATCGGTAAAACTTAGATAGGACCCAAGACTAAGAAATATACATCAAAACTCTAATTCACAAACACTATCCAAGTGCGACAAACAAAGTATGCACAATTGCGACCAATAAGTGTTGTTTTCTGACTAGGAAGCGTACTATGACTCCAAAGTGTGCAATTGCATCTCTTACTAATCCAACAACACTTAGGAAGGAACATGAATACTTAAAACGTGTAAAAACATAAAATGACACTTGATGAAAAAAAGCGACTCTTCACATGACAAAAGGTAGGCTCCAAAATTCAAATATAACAAAATTTTGGAGGGTGTTGTAGCAATGACAACACCTGGCGACACACTGGGTGAACTTCAACTTCTCTGTTTGGGGGGGTAGCTTTCCGTAAAGAGTTAGCCCTTCAAGAAGTATTGATTCATCAAGGGGAGTACTTAGGCTTTCCCACTTAACCTAGTTATAGATGCAGTACCCACCTTCCGTTCCTTGGTTTAACATACAAACAAAACTTTCCATTTCATAATTGTTTTGATCTAGGAGAAGGGTAATATGTAATTGCGAGTTAAAGATAGCTAGAGTCTTAGTTTTCATCTCTGATGTTGCTTTCCTACTAGCAGGCCTGTTGGGTACCTCAACAAAGTCACTATAGGAACACAAGCATTGCTTCGCTGCCGATGAGCTTATTCAGTAACTCAACAAAGTTGCTTGTTCCACCTCTCTGCGCAGGAGGCCTTTCTCTTCTTTCGCCCTTTGCTTATTTTATTTATATAATTGTGCTTAAGCACTTATTATTTCATAGGATCAAAAGAGGGATCTCGACTTATTGAGACTGGAAGAGGTCTTTCCTTCAAAGAAGGTTATATATACCTCTTATATTTGTTTGCTCGCTATTGATTTTCACCTTTCCCTTCTATGCTTGATTAGATTAACATGATGAACAACAAGTACATTCAATATCAAGTTAAGGAATCAAGATGCTAGAATAGATACGACGATCATGGTTCCACTCTAAGGTATTGTGTTTTTCGTCAGGACATTATTTGACTCAAGGCATTTTCCCAAACAAGGAGGGAGAACTAAAAAATAACCAAGCATTGGGGTTGTCACAATCCCTATTCATTTCGACATAGTCTTTTCATGCCATCCATACACTCTCACACAAGGCCTTATAAAGGGAAAAGAAACAAGACTTGAAAAAAAGAAAATTGTACATAAGAAAGAACGCAGCCCAGGGTAGCTACTGAAAGTAGTGCTTAAGATCTCGGTTATTGACGGTAAGAGGGTTAGTCCTCCAATCTAAATATTTCAGCTTGTAAGAATGGTGGCCAATCTTTTCGATGATGGTGTAGGGTCCAATCCACAGAGCTTGAAATTTGGTGTGATTGCCTTTTTATTCATGGGCTTTGTCTCACTTCAATACTATGTCACCCACACCAAAATTTGTATTCCCTGTGGACTCCTTATCAAACCAACGCTTGATTCGGTTGTGCTATATGGCAATCTTTTCTTTTGCTTTGAGCCTTTCTAGATTAAGAAGAGTATATATCCCACTCTGAACAAGGAGACATGGTTTGCCTTCAGATTCCTGAGAAAGGTGCAAGGCCAAAAGATATATGTTCGGTGGAAGGATAATATATTTTTCGTATACAAGGAAATAGTGAGAGGTCTCTAGAGAGGGATTGCGAGTGACACAATCATCCCATAGTGCATTCACCAAAGCATTATCCTAGTTCCTTTGTTCAAAGAAGACAATTTTCTTAATAACACGTAACATATTTTTATTTGTAAACTCAACCAAACCATCTTCGTGAGGTAGTAGTTTGATGCATGCTTTAAAACAATACCATTGTCTAATGCAAACTCATAAATCTTTAACGAGGAAAAATCAGTTGCATTATCAAAGACAAGCGATGTAGGAACCTCGAACCTGATTATGATGTTTTGTTTAAGAAATTGGATAACTTCTTGGTCATTAACTTGTGTTAGCAGAACTGCTTCGGTCCACCAAGTGAAAAAAAGTGTCACACTTAGAATATATCGGTGTTGTTTTGACGAATGAGGAAATATTTCAACGATGACATCCAATCCCCATTGTTGGAATTGTTCTTCGACTGTTGTGGGTAGAAATGGGGCAGTTGATCTTTGATAATGACTAGCACATCGTTGACACACTAGGCACTTTCGGGGAGAGGCACGAGCATCCTTAAATAATGTATGCCAATAATAACCGATCCTCAATGAGTACCGATATCGCCCGTGAAGTGTCCACTTGTGGGTCCATTGTGAAGATATCTTCATACCCCTTTTTGACTCTGGAGGCTCTAAGCATCTAAGCAGGACACTGTTGTGGTGATTTCGAAAAATCAAACCATGCACAAGTTTGTAAGATAATGTTATAAAACATATTTCCTTCTTCTATTCAACTGATAGATGTGAAGGCAAGGTGTCAAGCTCTAAGTATTTCTGTACATCTGAATACCAAGACGTGGTTGTACTTGTGGGAGGAACTTGCTTAATATTATACATCTCTATTTCATGTTCCCACCCAGAAGGACCTTCTTCTAGTGTTAGTATAAAAATTCTTGGACGGTGTACCAAAACCATCTCACTTAAGTCAATGGTGACAAGTGACGTGGTTGCTTATGTTTCATAATTGTAATAATAAAATGAGAAAAACTTGTAAGACAAAGACATATGCGATCCAAAACAGAAAACAACAATATTTATCCAATGTAATAACTCAATATGGAAAGACTTTTAAATGAATAACAACCTTTATTGATAACAACTGGTGAAGGAGATCTACAAAAAGGGTCTACAAATCCCCCTCTGTGGGACGGCTCCTTTGATGTATTTGATGCTTCAGTAATCGATTTTCTCTCTCAATGTGTGAAAAACCCAAAACAATGTGTAGAACTCAAGTGGGAACTCATATGAAATGAGACGATAATGATGACGATGATAATGATCATGGTGAAAAATTAATGGAAAACCCTCTTATTTATAACAACGTATTGGATTGACCTTGAAAATTGAAAATAATAAAATAATATTGACTAAATCAAGATCTAACAATGAATAATACTTTATTATATTGTTTGGAGAGGTAAAACATATTCAAAATGGTCAAATATCTTTATTTAGAAATAATTAACATATAAAATGATTTATTAATTATTTCGCGGGGATTAAGAATGATGTGAAATTGAAATAATTATTAAATAGTGATTTAACAATTATTCCAATAATAGAATTAAGGAATAATAAATAAATAGTGATTTATTTAATTATTCATAGTTGATTTAGTCAAATGTGACAAGGAATAATTATCAAACAATGATTTAATAATTATTTATAGATAAAATTAAATAAATAATGATTTATTCAATTATTCTCATGGGGTTTTTAAATTTGAATGAGAAATAATTTAATAAAAGTGGTTTACTAAATTATTTCCCATGGTGAAAGTGATTTTACTATGATAAAATTAATCCTACATGGTGTATTTTGATCCACCAAGTTAGAAATGATCAAGTGATCATTTTTGGTGATAAGAGATTGCCCCCCAATGTATGAGTGTTAAGAGCAAATTGTATGACCGAAATACATTGTAGGTTACACTTCCATGAGACACCAAAGGGGAGTCAGAGAGAGAGAGAGAGACAGCTTAAGCAATACAAGGATGGACAAAAATGGAAGGGGCGAGACCTACTAAACTGATAGAAGTCTCCTTTTATGTTGGAGTACATGATCTCAAATGAGGCAGGGGAGGCATACCCATACTTGCCAAGATAACTGAGTACAAAAAATAATGGTGAGCCCAACAATGTGGAACTGAGCTATAAAGTACATGATACATGATATGTTAGCATCAATGGGCCAGAAAATAATACAATGAATCCCATATACATAATGTGTCTGATTAAACATAATTCAGGACTAAATACAATATCATCTGAGTACATGAGACATAATGCCCCTTAAGCTGACATTGATCCGGATTTAAACAGGAACGCAACAAATTACAGAGATAACCATATACACAAATATGCAGCGGAAATAATACTTCATTTCATTAATGGAAAATACTGAACTATGCTTACAATCAGAAATGGAAATAAACTAGCTAGGGCGATGATAGCTATCTCTGAGAAGAGATGTGTGGGCTACATGCCTCTGAACTGACTTACAATGAGGCTCGAAGGCCTATTTATTGTTGAGAAACAATGAAAAACCCTTAACATTCCAAAACCTAAACCTAGGAGATGAAACGCCAAACTGTGGGCCCCGTTTGGGGGTAAGTTGGTACATCAACTTCCCGGGGTCGTAACTTTAGCATATGATCTCTGTTTGATGCGTACAATAGCTCATTAGAAAGATCTATTCGAGCACTATCATTGTTGGAATGGGCAACATCGGTCCATTCCATGGACCCATGTTGCCCCCAGATTCCCCAAAAAACGTCGTTTAGGGCCTCAAAACGGCTCCGGAAGTTCAGGACCCGAAAAACTGCTAAAAATAGTAAGTTGTGCTACAATTAAGGAAACTGAAAATGCTGAGAAAGAAAATGGTGGGGGTCCAGCTGGACTTGGCAGGTGGCCACCAATATCCACCTGGATCAAGGAAGGATGGTGATAAGAGTGACTAGGTTGAGGGGATAAAGAGAGAATTATGATAGAGGTGAGGGAGAGAGGAGAGACCTAGAGCTAAGTGCCAATGGATTATAAGTTAGGATTTCATTCCTTTCTCTTGTGAACCTTGGGTGGTTGAGGAGTCTAGAACAACATATTCCTTGATCTTTTTCTATATTATAACCTAAAAAGAGCTGAGAGGAAGAGAACAATTTTTGAATACGCATTTGTTGCACTATTTCTAGATAGCCCACAATAGGAATCCTGGAAGAAGGATAAAATAGTATTAAGGAGAGGATTAGAGAAGGCATGGGCTCACCAATTGTTAATGATATTTGGTATAGTGAGTGTATCCCAATCAGAATATCTAAAAGACACTTCCAAGTTGAGCTAATGGATGTTTGACTAGGTGGAGTTGTTGAAAAGATATTCCAAACTTTTAGAATTAAGGATCCATAGGTGGAAATAAGAGGGTCCCATGTGATTACATTTCTAGATATTGTCCCAAGTTGGAGTTTTTTTGGGAAGAGAATCAATAGAAAAAATGAGATTATTTTCCATAAATATCTCCTCTAAATGTCTCTCTAGATGCATGCCTTTTGTAATTCTCTAAATCATACTTCTAGAAGATAGGCCTCGCATATGGAGAGGGGAGTCACTTGGAATATGTCCCTAGTGAAGTTTTTCTATATGGTTAGTGGTTAGAGTGAGTCTATGCTGGAGGTTTTTCCAAAAATTGTTCCATTTTTCTTCATAGGGATGGAGAGACCATTCCATTGGAGAAAACCATTTTTAGCATGCGTGATCTAGGTTAGGGACAATCCAATAATATTTTACCTTTCATGATACTAGAAAGGTCAATTATAGGTGGAGGTAAATAAGATTATCTTAGTCTCAAAACATACGGAGTTGTTTCCATGAGTCCTTCCTAATACATGGCTATATGCCGATCTCTTATTTCCCATAAACAATTTTGTTGGATCAAATGCATCACTTTCTTGGATAGGTTTTAGATATAGGAGGCATCTTGGGAGAAAGTTGTTATGATGGGATGCTATGTAGGGGTGTAGTTGGCATACTCACTGAGCTAGAGGAATTTCCACAAGTCCATACCTCCTTGAAGCCATATCCAACATACTTTAGCTCCCAAAAAATTGGCTAGGGTTGAGGGATCTATGATGCCTAACCTCACTTTCAACTTTAGTAGGAAGAGTTTGTTCTAGGTGACAAGGGACTATTTTTTTCTATTTTGGATCCCCCTAAAGAAAGGAGCATTGAAAATGGTTGATCTCATTTAGGAAATAAGTTGGATCCATATGGGTAGAGTAGATATATATAAGAAGGGATTAAGGAGAAAAATTGAAGAGGACTAGATACCTCATTATATTGAGAGAGCAAATGGTATAGATAAAAATCTTGTTACTAAATTTGGTGACGAGATCCTCCCATATGTTGAGTTTGAGTGAGTTGTCTATTAGAGAATATTCCATATATTTTGAAATATTTTTTATTTGAAATTAGATAATTCTTGCTATATGTATTTGTACTAAGAGAGGGGTATTAAAGAATACGACTTGTTTTAACTTTGCTGATTTCCATTACTAAATCTTGAGAAAAATTTTCTAGAGTTTGCGAGAATTATTTTTCCTCTTGGATAATTGAAATTCCTATGCACATGTTATAACTGATGAACTATTGGAGAGTGAGTGCAAGATCTTCTCCAGAAAGGTGCAATCCTTTGGCATTTTTTTCTACAACCATCACTTTAAAGTTTTTCCCTATGCCTTTTCCCACAAGGGTGATTAAGAACGATGAAAGTGGATCCCCTTAGCAAATGCCTTGGGAGGAACTAAAAAGGCTCATGGGGGAGCCATTTACAAGGATAGAGAAGAAAGAAAAGGATATTATGATTTTGATCCCTTCGATACACACTTGATAAAACCAAAGGTTATAAGGGTGCTTAATAGGTAGTTCCAATTGATCTCATTAAAAGCCTTTAAGAGGTCTAGTTAAGAAGCATGCCTAGTTTTTATAATGTTTTGAAGGAATGGATAATTTCTTTAGAATAATTTTTCCATATAAAATTTGGTACCCTTTGACATAACTAGTTTACTTTGAGGAGATGATTTGAGGTAAAAGTGGTTGGAGTTAGTTAACTATGATTTTGGTGATGACCTTATACACTACATTACACCAGGTTATGGGCCTGAAGCAACTTGGATCTTCTAGCTTATCATTATTCAATGCTAGAGTGAAGAAGGATGTGTCTAGGGCCTTCATGGTGGATCTCAACCATTTGGACACGTTTATATCCCATCATACATATTTCTTGGATATGGACTAGAATAGATGAAATAGCTTAGATGTGAAGGCATATATGCCTAGGGATTTGTTGTGCGCCATTTATTTTACCAATGATTCTACTTCATCAATAGATATTTCATGAAGAATAGCCTCATTTTATTCTTTTATGACTAGATGCAGGATATGTTGCACTATTTTTTATATAGAGCATTGTTTGTTTGGATTTGGGTCCATTAGGAGATAATGGTAAAATTCAATCATCTCTTGGCCTATATATTTATGTTCCTAAATTTTAACCCATTTTTCTTGTTTAGGGATGATATGTAGTTATGGTGGCGTAGATAAATCATTGATATGTGGAAAATGGTTGTATTTTTCCCCTTATTTTAGCCAATAAATCATTGATTGTTTATGCCAGAGGGGTTCCTCTTAGTTCCTACACTCCTCAAGTTGTGTAAGTGTGTGAAATTCCTCCTAAATTAGCTATCTTGATCTTCCTGAAGCAATATCTTCCTATTGGATACACTCCATGTCAATCTCTTTCTTCCAATTTTCCACCAATATATTTCCAAACTTTGATTTGTTCTAGAATTTTAGTTGTCCCTTGATATACTTCAATTTCCTTTGAATATGATACATAGTCATTCCCTCGACAACAAAATGTTCTTTCCACCAAGGGTGGATGTTGGAGTGGAATTCAAGGTATTAGATCCATAATATTTCCAAGTGAAAGGGTTCATTCTTGGGGAAGGATTTGATTTCAATATTGAGATTAATTGGCCAATGGTTTGAACCATGATTGGTGAGGATGGAAGCTTCAATGAAGATATCCCAAGCCATTATTTATTTCGATACTAATAAGTGATCTAGATTAGAGGTGATTTGTTGTGTGCCTCCACCATGATTGCTCCATATATGAATTCCATTTATGGTGTCGATATCAAATAGATAGGAGAAAGCCATGACTTCCTAAAACTGGAGTGATTTAGATTCAAATATTTATTTTTCCAACTTATTTTATTCCAATGATTTTATCAAGTTAAAGTCCCAACCTATGATCCATGGAGAAGGAGAAAGGAGAATACTAGTTTGTGTACTTAACTAGAGGAAGTGGGATTTATCTTTGGGAAGTGCAGGACCATATTTATTTGAGAGGAATTAGGTTTCAATTGAGCCAATGTGCTAGAATTGGATAGTAATAATTCTAAATATGGCAGACATCTTGAGTATGGAAACTTATGGGGAATCACAAATAATGGTTAAAACTATGGATTGACCATGAGGATTGAGGTCCACTAATATGAATTTTCAACCCCATTTGTCTATCTTTTTCTCTAATAATTCACCAGAATATTTAGTTTATTGAATCATCATAAAGGTGGGATGTGTAGAGAACCACTTTTATTTGAGAATCCTTTCCTTTCCTTTTGTAGTTTATGACTTTGATATTCTTTTAAGTGATCTTCATGGGGGAGGGGGCATTGGAGGATGGGTAAGCCTCCAAAATTGGCTTGATTATCAATGAGTTGACCATGATGTCCCTTATTTCTTCTAGAATTTGCTAATTTATTTTCCTTTTTTTTTCTTCTCATCCTTATGAAACTTTGTTATTTCCGTTATTGGTTCGGCATGTACCCATAGCAATATTGAGTTGTTTGGTCTCATTGATTAATTTTGAGCCTATTGTTGTGAACTTAAGATATATTTTCTTAATATTTTAACTATATGATCTAGAATCAAATTCATATCCTTATATTTCTAGGCTTTAGCTATGCCTGGGAGATCTAAAGTATCTACATCCATTTCCTTGTTTATCTCAAAATTGGATATTTGAGTGCTTTTGGGCTTTTAAAGATAATGGGAATTTAGGATTAAGGGTCTAGATGGCTAAGCTTGAGGGTCATTTTCTGGATCAGGTTGGATGCAAGAGTTTGACATGTCTACTTTATATGGAAGAGACGCATCCATGGGATTAGGTTCTGAAGAGAGGAGAGTGGGTCAAAACTATTTTTAGTGAGCAAAGGATTTCCAAAGTGAGATTGTGATAGGGTGTGAGTTTCTTGGGGGCATAATTCTTGTTCCTGATTTTATAAAATCCATCCTTATCTATGGTATAGGTTGATTCTAGAATTGGATTGAAGGTAACTAGAGGACAATTTAGATAGAGGTTTCGACACTCATGGAATCTTTTGTAGTAGAACTATATGTGCTCGTAGTATAAGGTTTTTCTTAAAAATCTCACCCTGGTAATATATATCTGTTGACTTAGAGAAAGGTTTTGAGATTTTCACATAAACAAAAATGTGAGCATAGAAAATGTACATGACCTATTTAGTAACCTTTCATTGTTTTATGAAGTGTTCAAGAGCATTACCAATAGTAGCCAGTGTCCCTTCATCCCATAATTCCCGCAGTAGGGAGAACATTCAGATTCATAACAGAT
The DNA here is from genome assembly GCA_000404065.3 of Pinus taeda. Lineage (NCBI taxonomy): Eukaryota > Viridiplantae > Streptophyta > Pinopsida > Pinales > Pinaceae > Pinus > Pinus taeda. The sequence continues at coordinate 95,822 of APFE031477423.1, forward strand.
GAAATTATGAAGTACTCTTTATCTAGGATGAATACCTCAGTCCAAAATTTCAGAGATAGGCTTTTAGAGTTTAGGAAGTATGATTCATCTTCAAAAACATGCATGTGATCTTATATACTAGAAAAATTATGATGAAGAATCCTTTAGCTCCTAGTTTCACCTTGATTTCCCATTTAGCTTCCCATTTATGTTGGAACCAATAAGAAAGATATTTGTCTCAGGGCCATATTCCTAGGAATTTACAAATAATGGCATGATCCTTTATGTATTCTATGCAATATAAAATCTAGTTGGATTGAACTTTAAAATTGGGGTCTACTACTACTTTTGGAAGACAACTCCTTGGAAATTGTTTGTTGTACAAGGCTTGAGGAGGTGGGATATTCTAGTGAAAAACATGGGGATTTTGAGAAGAGACATTGGTTTTGAGGGTAGAGGTTTGGACCAAGAGGTTGTACCTAATAGAATTGTAGCTATAAGAGGGATCCCCATTCCTCCCAATGGTGTTGGCCATAGGAGGAGGGAATAAATATAGTAAGACTGACAAAATTTGGTGATGACTAGGGTTATACTGCAAAAATTCACATTTGCTATTAAACATACAAGTAGCAAATAAAATATAAAATTAATAATATTATATAATGATACTCACACTAAATATATAAATAATATGATATTAATATTAGTTATATATTACCTTAACTAATAAAATATATATTAACTACAATACAATTTAAATTGTATAACAAGCATCTCTTCTAATAGTTATAAAAACAATAACATAGGAATATATGCTAATATTATAGTACAAGATAATTATTAATAGTTAAATAAATTATATTACACAATTCACTATATAATTTATACTATATTAGCATGATATAATATTATCATTATATTATATTAAAAAAATATTAATAATAACACATGTTGATCTATGATTCTGCCATGCTAGGGTTTTACAGATTTCAGAATCCTGACCATCTGATCTTCTCATTGCACACGTCTCTTCCTTAGCTCTAACGAACTCCTTCCATCTTACTGATCGGATCCACGTCCGCTCCTCCTCGGCAACTAGAGGTCCTCTCCTAGCCCTTCCATATCTGCTTGGAAGCAGAAGAACAAGAAACCCACCTCCCCTACTCTGGGGTGTAATGGAAATCCAAGCTAAAGGGAGGATGCATCTCAAAGGCAGAAAAAAACCCTTTGGTGATTACCCCCAGCAACCTCTTGGCTCAATATCAGCATTTGATGCAAGATCATGCCATTATCTACAAATTTACGGGTATTTGGCCCAAGGAAACAATATCTTCTGTTGTATTCAACTAAAATGGAAATAAAAAGACCTCATCAAACTTCATTTGTGATCCAAAGGCTTATTTATGGTAATTTTAGAAGATCTGAAGGGTAGACAAAGAGCTTTGAATAATAACCCCTATTCCATGAGAAACATTTGGATTTTCATGCAGCACTGGGAGCCATACTACAACCTAGGGAAGGAACAATTCCTGATGGCTCCAATCTGGGTCAGAATCTACTTCCTACGAGAAGATTTATGGGAAAAGGACATACTGGAATCAATCAGAAACTCCATTGGCGACTTTTGCAAATATCAAAAATCACCAGACATTGTCACTTTACCTCCTGTGCTCTGATCTGTGTTTACATGAATATCTCCCAGCCACTACCATAATCAGTGGAGATTGAATATCAGGATGATGTATGGTCTCAGCCTTTGGACTACGAGAATGTCTCATTCAAATGCCATATTTTCCATCAATACGGATCTCTTCCAAGATTGTCCCCATAGGCCCAAGGAGAACCCACCACCCTCATCCCCTCCCTCCCTGACAACTTCCAAAAAATCTTTGGCCAAAGTGCATCTAATAATATAGCTCCTCCTCCTCCTACCCCCCCACTTCCACCTCCTCCATAGACTTCCTCTCCCCCACCATCTAAGAACTGCTTCACCCACTTGAAGTTCCTATATAATCAAAGGATCCAACCCCCCCCCCGGCCCAAGGCTCCTCAGCAATAACATGCAATGGAATTTGAATTCAAGATGGAAAACCATAAAATAAAGCACACGAGTAAGCAGAAATCCACATAGGCTTAGTCTAACAAAAAAGAGATCAAAAGGGTCCTCACCCAAGTCTAGTGAGCCCTAGAAGTGTACACCAGGTTGGACCAGGTTAACTCGAATGAACAATCATGTTTTCCTTCCTCATGAACTGAGCTAAAGATGACTCTGTGGACACTCGTCAAGAGCATCTCGATCAATTCAACCAAATATTCAAAGAATGGGAACAAAGGGAAGCCCCTCTTAACCCTCCCCCTTAATCCTCATTGGTTATCCATGAGGGGGACGCCTCCACTCAGTGCAAGGAATCTAGTTTGGGACTAGAAAGGAGAAGAAAAGGCAAAAAACCCACAAGGGCGGTCATCAATGAAGCTGGAGCTCTCCTGGTTAACATAGCACAAACAAATGTCCTCACAGAGTACTACCAGCGATCTCTTCCTCCTTCCCAATGAAATTTATCTCATGGAATATATAGGGCCTCAATTCCAAGGGTAAATTGAGGCACCTTAAAGATTGTATCTATGAGGAGAAACCATATATCATAGTTTTCCATGAGACAGGTGTTGCAAGAGAATCTTAAAGAAATATGGTGTTAGTATTGGCTAGGAGCAGGCCGCATGGCATTGTATGCGAAAGGAACAACTAGAGTACTAGGCTTGATTTGGGATTCTAGATCCATATAATTTAGGACTTGGATCACCTTTCCCCATAGCCTCTCTGGCTAATTTGAATGCATTAGCTCCATGGCTCAAGCCAACATAATAGGGGTTTATGGTCCAATAATCCCTGTTGATAAGGCCAACTTCCTTTCTAGTATGTTCAAACTGAAAAGTATCTTGGCCACGGATAACTAGATTCTTGCCGGGGAATTCAACATGATCATCGATCTAAGCCAAAAGAAAGGAGGTGTCAGAAGGCTTGACCCCATTTGAAGATCATTGCAAGAAACAATCTAAAATCTTGATATGACAGATATTGAATTCAATAATGACACCTTCACTTGGAATGCACCCCAGGGAGGTAAAAACCAAATTACCTCAAAGCTTGATCATTTTATTCTATATGATAATATTCCCCAACAAGATCTGTATCTTCAAACTTCCACCCCCCCATACCTTGGCTATGATCACTTGCCTATCCTATTAGAAATTTATCTAATAATGGATCTAAATAATAGGCCCTTCCATTTTGAATCCTTTTGGATTGAAAGGCCCGACTTCATCCAAAAGCTTGAAGGATGGTGGAAGGAGATTCCCGCCTTCAGGTGCAACCTCATGGAAAACTTCTAGCTCTAGATGAAATAGCTGAAGAAACATATTAAATCCTAGAAAACTTCTAAAATTTGCAACATCCACAAGGACAGAAAGGCACTAGAGCAAGAAATGAAGGATATCTAACAAAAAATCATATTTGATGGAAGGACATAGGACCTTGTGACCTAGGAGGGGTGGATATTGGAGGCCCTAGAACAATGACATAAGCATGAAGAAGTTCACTAGAAGTAGAAATCTAGAGTCCGGTGGCTCGAAGAAGGGGAGTAGAAAGAAAAGTTCTTCCATCGCAAAATGCTTAAGCATAGATAGGTGAACAAAATCTTCTCCCTTAATAGCCAAACGTCTAAAGGATCATCCATCATGAAGACATCACCAAATAAATAATCAACCATTTTCAAGAAATCCTTCATGAGCTCGAGGATGACATAAGGGAAGACATATCAAAGGTCCGAGAATGTATCCTCGAAATGGTTACAGAGGACAAAAACCAAGCTTTGATGTGAAAAATATAATTCTTGGAGGTTGAAGAACTCGTTCACGACCTTCCCTCCAACAAGGCTTCAGGCATAGATGGCTACACTTTATAATTCTACAAAGCTTGTTAGCCCTTTACGGGTGCTAAGATCCATGTGCTAGTTGAAGAATCTCGTCATTCTTGTAGAATCTACTCCGGTCTAAACGCCACCTTTCTAATGCTTATTCCAAAAAAAATAGTGGCAGTGGATCCCAATGGTTACAAACCTATAGCCCTTCACATTGTTGTCTACAACATTATATCAGGCATTATGGTCCACTGACTAAAACCCCTAATGAAACACATCATTATCCCAGAGCAAATGGGATTTGTGAAAGGAAAACAAATAATAGAGGGAATCATCACTACTCATGAAATGGTTCACTCGTAAAAGACATCGAAATCTCCAGATATTATCATTAAGCTAGACATGTCAAAATCTTTTTATCACATAAATTGTAACTATCTCCTTTCTATTCTTGATGCTTTTAGTTTCTCTCACTCTTGGATTTCTAGATTAAAATCCATGACTGAAGCCCCTTTTCACTCTATCCTTGTCAATGGTTCTCCCTCCCTGCCCTTTAGAGGCTCAAGAGTCTTTTGCAAAGGGACCCCCTCTCCCACTTCATGTATATCATTGTAGTTGAAGGATTGGGTAGACTAATCAAAACTACCTCCCTTAGTGGTCTCATTGAAGGGATGAAAGTTTCCTTGATTGCCCCCATATTTCCTACCAAGAATTTGTGGATGATAATATCGTCTTTAGAAAACCTACTCTTCGTGAAGCCCGACAACTTAAATACATCCTTGAAACCTTTTTGCTAGCCTCTGACATGGTTGTCAATGGTGATAAATCTGAAATTTTCTTCTTCAGCACCCATAAGGGAGTCCATTAACATCTAGCCAAAATCCCAGGCTTCCGAGTTGATTGTTTGCCTAACACTTACTTGGGGATTCCTCTAGTCTATAATTGCATAAGAACTTCTTGCTGAAAAGAACTTTTGGCTCACCTCAAGCGCAAGCTCTTATGCTAGACCTTCAAACTCTTGAACTATGCGAGATGACTCACCCTACTCAAATTTTTCCTACAAGCTCTCCCAATCTACTAGCTTTCAACTGTTCTAGCCCCCAAGAGCATATACAAGGACCTAGTTGCCTTCTTAGAGAATTTCAAGTGGTGAGGTGCTCAAACAGGCATGAAATGGTCCCTAACTACCTGGCACAAGATATGTAAGCCCAAAATTCATAGAGGTCTAGGCTTGAAAGATCCTTAGACTTTATCGCAGGCACTTGGCACTAATATCTAGTGGTGATGTATCCAAGGAGGACAAGAAAAATGGAAAACATTGTGGGCTCACAAATATGGTCAACACTTCATTCAAGATCCTTTCTCAGATCCTCAAGCCTTACCAACTGATTCTTCCATTTGGACCTTGGCCAAGGAAAATAGACATCCAATCCAAAATCATGGATTCTAGGAGGTTTGGAATGGAGGCAGAGCAAATTTTTTCAAGGAAACATGGGTGCAACATCCTAAGCTAGCACTTCAAGAAGATCTCAAGTAAATTTAGGCCTTTTCTACCATTCTAGCGGAAGTTTGTGTCAAATACTTCTAGATTGCTTCCAACCCCTCCTCCAAGTGGAGGGAATGGAAAACGCCAGCTCATTAGCCCAACCAGGATCCTCGCCTCCCTTGGGACAAGCTATTACAATGTATTCAACAACATCATATTTTTTTCATCTGATGACCCAGGAAAAATCTGATGGGGCTACCGATCCAGTGGTATGTTCTCTATAAAGGAAGCTTACATCATTCTCTCTACCAATGGCATGCCTGACCCTAATCCTTTATGGAAATGAATCTGGTAATCAAGGCTTTTGCCTAAAGTTGAATTCTTCCTCTGGCTAATTGCACATGGAAAGCTCCTAACTCGTGACAGGATCAGAAAGAAAGGCTTCAAAGGTCCATATCATTGCCCCCTCTGTATGAAGGAAGAAGAAACAAAAAAACATCTCTTTAACTCCTTCTCAACGGTGGTAGAGCTTTGAAAGCTTATCAAAAAATCTTTTTCCCTTAGGATCAATCAACCAACATCCTAAAGGAATATCTAGAGCTACGATAATGGAACCTATTCCAAAATCAAATAGTCAATAGATCTTGGCATATATCCTAGGTATTCACTCCATGGAACCTATGGAAAGCTGGGAATAAAGTAGTGTTTCACTTAGACCCTATCCAAATGAACCACATTTGGTCAGGAGCTAAGCGTAATATAAAATAAGCCATCCTCGTCAAATGCTGGGAAGATGATGATTGGAAGTAGAATAGACGAGAGGCACAAATCCTTTGGTGCCTTGATCTCTGCCCCCCTACTTACACCTTGGCCAAACACATATGGCAAGTGAGGACCTCACCGTCAGTAGACAACTTCCTTTTTCCCCCTCAAGTTTGCATCAAACTAAATTTTGATGGATCATTTAAAGGCAATCATGGCCCTACTAGGCCAGGGTGTCTTCTTCAGGACGCAAAGGGGAATATCTCAAAGTTTTTGTGGCTTCTCTACTAACAATGTCCCAGAATTCACTAGCCTTAGAAAAGGGTGTCCATCTTGCATTAGCATTGGGCATCTCATGCCTCCATGTTTTAGGGGATTCTCAGTTGGCCATTACCTTCATATTTAAACTGATCAACGGCTCCCCTCTGGATAAATTGGTCAAGAGTTGGAACTTGGAATACATTTGTGAACAGATTTAGGCTTATCTACCCTCTTTTGACTACATAATCATCAAACCAGTTAGTTGGTAAGGAAACCAAGCCGCTGACAAGTTAGCCAATTGGGGTTGCAATCATGACAATTAAGAGCTTCTCTCTGACTGGCCACCTCCTCATCACTCATCAACAATGGGCATGGTTAGCCACATCATCGATAGAGAAGAGGCCTCCTTGATGGGGTTGTCGGACATAGGAAGCCACCCATCATGTGACAGTTTCCAAGGGTAAAAGGTATAATGCAGCAGAGGGTAGAGAAGAAACCCCCCACCACACCATAGTTATTATGTTCGCATTCGTGTGTTTGAACATTTATTTCCCTTTGGTCTACATTTTCTCAGAGATGATGGCTCCATTTTTCCTCTGGCTATATTGCATTAGTGATAATTCTCCTCGATTTCCAAATTCTCTTTCATGTGTTACATCTCCCTTCTTGCTCACATCCTCCTTAATGTCTGCACCAGGTTGGTGGTATGTTGGTTCTGCCACAGGCATGCCTCAATGGTCGTCGCACTCTCTATCATTCTAGCATCCCAAAAAACTTTCCTTCTTCGGGACACTATTGTGGACAATCCTTTGTTGATTTTGGCCAGTCCCCTTCCTAATTTCCCTCTCTTCAGCGGTTCTCTGCCTTGGTCACTTCAGCGAAGCTTTTGGATTAAATGGTGCTTAATATATGCTTCTTATATTTGCAATTTTGGGCATGTCGAAGGTGCTGATGTTATTGAGGTGGTGACTCTGGGTTTAGGGTGTAGATGGTATTTGGGATTTCTTGCATTCTCGCTCTTGTTAACTAGAGAATTTGGTTCAGCTCTCCCCTCATTCTTTTTCTTTGTCTTGGGTGTTGGCTTTCTACTACTGTTCAATCTTATCTTAAGCATCTACTTCTTTCTGCTCAAACTCCGCCTCGTGGAATTCTATCCTCTCTAGCATGACTTGGCTATTCTTGGGTGGCAAGCTCTAGGTGGCAAAGCTCTTGGTGTTGGTTCCCATTTTCTCTTTGGTTCATGGCCAATCTCAATTGGTTTTGGGTGGTTGATATCCCTTGGTGGTGAATTCAGGGTGGTGGGGCTCTTGGCATAGGTTCTTGTTTTCTCTCTGGTCCGCAGCTGGTCACGGTCAGTTATAGGTGGCTGCTGGATATCTATAGGAATCCCTCCTCTCTGATTCTTTATGTCCCTTTGATTCTCAATAATGAAGCCCTCTCCTCGTTCCTTTCACCTAATTTCTCTGGAGAAGCCAAAAGATGCTCCCCCTCCCATCAGGGCTCAAGGTGATGCTTTTTGTTGTTTAGGAAAGTAGCTCCAAGCTGGGAGTGAGAAGTGCTAGCCACGAGGATTGTGTTTCCGATGGGGATCATAGCTTGTCTGTGGCTTCTAGGGTAGGTGGTCGCTAAAAAATGGTCTCACATCTCAACCATGATGTAGGTGTGGGTGGTCGCAAACATGGGCATCTCTAGGGCTTAGCAACATGGGGGCGCTCTAGCCAAGGCAGCTTTGGTTCCAGAGCAGGAAGTCCTCTAGGAGGACAAGTCCCTCCTCAGTAATTTTTGAGCAACTTCACTCCATTTTATCTTGTCTAGACACCCGTGATCATGCTCACACAAAGGAACACAAGGTTGTCATGGAGAAATGTGAGTAGTTCTAATAATTTCAGTGTCATGTCCGTGATAGGGTGGTAGTAGTTTGGCGCAGCCAGAATCTGCTAACTGAAAAGGTGGAAAAGCTCGAACCCTGCCTCGCTCACTTCGATAACCATGTCAATTGCATGCATCGTCTACCATTGCCCCCAAGTACGAGGGTGACCAACCTCGCTTCCATCACATCCGAAGACTAAATATGTTCACTCGTGTATTCCTTATTTTATTAGTTTTTTGGAATGCTAGACCTCTCAGGTTTTGGAGGTCTTAGTTGGAAATTTTCTTTTTGTATGTTGTATGGTCATCGCATTGGTCAACAAACTTGGTCAGGGTGAGACCAAAAGCTTTTTGATATCCATGTTCATTCCTTATGATTAATAGAAATTTCGACTGAAAAAAAAAGTACATGTTGATATTGATGGTGCCGACTAAATTGGCAATAGGAGAAAACAAAGGAAAAAAATTAGAAAAATTAGAAGGAATATAACTAAAAAAAAAATTACCCCAAAAAAAATTATAGCTAATGGGAACAACTTTTCCAATTATTTTTTCTATTAAATCTAATGGTCATTTTAAAAAATTTAACATTATATCCAATAATGTGTGTATGTATATATATTAATTCTTTCTAGATGCACAATTTTTAATTTATTTCTTATTTTATTAATATTAATTTTTCTTTTACATTAACGAGAATATTTGTATGAATTGTAAAATTTGTTCTTGGATCATAGTTGTGCATCGAGAGTTACATTATGATTTTATTCCATCTTCAATATCATCTATAGACTCCTGAACCAAAATTCACCTCCTAAGAGGAATAAAACTGATACTAAACATGTACATATCTTTCAAGGTGAATATCTTTCATTAGAGCCCCATAATTAGACAAAATTTGTAGTACATATATGCCACTTTAAAAGAAAATCCTTGATTACAACATATTTCCTTGGATCCACTCAACCATTTAGGTCTGGAGACTTGGCTTTAAATTAAACATAGGATTCATTCTTAATCTTCTAAGGGATGGAGTATGGTATTAATTTACTACTAACCATCAGCTCTACAAACTTTAAACTACAACCTTGGTGAGCACATTGATCTGTTTCGTATTTATTATCCCTTAGAGTGTACTTGAAGCTCATATTTGCGATATATTTTGATACAGTCTCAATATTATTCAGGAGATTATCTGCTGACACCTAATCATCAGGATTGGGTGAATATAATTAATATAAATAAATAATAAGAAATATGAATAGTCATTGGGAGATGAAGTGAATTATCTCTCCCTCATGTATATAATAAAGACCAACCTAAAGGAATAATACACGAATCAATTTATTTTGAGGAGTTACTGCCTAACCTGAGATGGTATCAAAGCTAGCTCCCCAAATTAGTTGTAACTCCCTTCTGCCAGTTTCTTGTAGTCTGTCCACTGCCCCCTGTGGAGTCTATCTACTGTGCTCTCTGTCGCCTCCACAGACGCTCTCACTGTCTAAACGCATAATCATTATCTGTGTGTCTTCTGCACATAATCACCGTGGCTTCTAGAATTGAATGTGAGTTTTTTTCTTGTTGCCTAAATTCAAAAACCATTTTTCCCTTTGTTTTTTCAGTTAGACATGTGATATTGATCCACAACTACTCTACGTTATTGATCCACAACTACTATGCATTGAATGATATTGTGGTGAACCCATGAACAAATCCTGCAATTTTTTAATAACTGTGAACTAGTATGTTGCGTATGACAATATTATTGAACATGGTTCCTGGAGGTTGATAAGAGAGAGGGATGACATCGGTGTATTTACAAATTCACTGCAATTTCCTCAACTTTGAAAGAAACAACGATATGTTACCAGTTGGGCGCATCCTCCATGGATTTGGTCGCTAAGGCCTAAGCATTTTTGAAACCTTACCTATGCTACGATAGTAGCTAGGGTTTCACTTACGTGGGTGGAGGGCTTAGCGTCATTGCCTTTGAACTCAGAGTCCAGGGACAGCCAAGTCTGCTTTAGGGATTGTAGTCACCAATTTGGGAATTCAATGCTCTCCATGTTTGTTGTAATTTTTAGAAGTAAAGATTATTGTGTATGTGAAGCACATATAGTGTAGGTACTCGAATGTTTGCAGAGTTTTAACATTCATGGATGGACAACACTAAATGGTTCTTGACTTTAAGAAATGTCTACTACTCGCTTACAATTCAAACAACATAGAAATTGGAACGAGGAACACTATGTTCACTGCTCTTGCTCTTACATCTGAAGGAATGAGGAACGAGGCTGTGATATGGTTGAATGTTTTTAAGAAAAAAAAAATTGTATGTGTGTTTCAGACTCATTGACTGATTTCTTGAATGCTGCCCATATATATTGAAGTCTGTTGTACATTGAATGTTGCCCATATGTTGAACATTACCGATATATATTAAAGTCTACTGTACATTGAATGCTACTGATATGTTGAACGTTGCCCATATATATTGAAGTTTGATGCATTTAAGCTGCCTTAATACATAGTCTTGGTGTATTATAGTCTTGGTGTTTTACATTTGCTGTCCAGTTGAATTTGTTGTCCAGTCATATCAGAAATATATTTTCTCCCATTAAGATAAATCTTTTGCAGTAGAAGTTTTTGTTACAGTATGCATTCAATCATATCCATTGTGGAAATAGTTCTCACTGGCAAACATGACTATCATGAGTGGTCTCGGATGATAAAACACACCCTCATTTTCAATGAGTTGTGGAAAGGAGTGTGCATTGGAGACGAAGACAAACAACCAGAACAACCTACATCAGACAAAGAGCTCGCCATTTGGGAAAACAAGAATAGCACAACCTATGCATTAATTGTAGCATCTATAAGTGAAGAGGTGAGTTGCCATATTACACCATTTTCAACTGCTTTCGAATCCTTACAAAAGCTGAAAGAACTCTATGACTCACATTCTGCACTTGAAGTTGTTCAACTCATGATTAAACTCTTCACTCTTGAACTGCAAAATAATGATCCTCTTTCTCTTGCATCTGAAGTAAAGTCTATAATGCATGATATCCAAGAAACTAAAATCGATTTGGATATTCCTCTTATTTCTTTTCTCAAGGCACTTTATTCTACTTACTCCAATTTTCTTGAGTCATTGCAAGCAAATGGAAATCTTAAAGACATTACCTTTGACTCTCTTGTGAAAAAATTTGCTGAAAGAGAGAAAGCTTTTGGAAATAAGACAACCCTTGAATCTTCTAAAGAGGTTGTGTGCCTTGCTCATAAAGAAAATCATCCTGCTCAAGATTCTTCCAGAGGAAGAGGTGGTCGAAGAGGAAGAGGAAGATATTTCAGAGGCATAGGGGGAACACTTCTCAAGGAGAAAAGGCAGACTTGCACTGCATACACTACAAACAAAATGGATCACATGATTCCTCTACATGCAAGTTACCATGGGACAAAATTGAGCAGCAAAGAAACCAACAAAAAGGTAAAATTGATGATACAAACAAAGGTAAAGCACCTGAATCTACTCACTATGTTGTGGCACAATGTAATATTGGAGTAAATGAAGATTTATTTAACGGTTCACTTGCTTCTTGGAAAAATGATTGGTTGCTTGATTCAGGAGAAACCTACCACATGACTCATAGAAAATATTTTTTTGAAGAATTTACTGACAATGTTGATGGAGTAGTATACTTTCCAGACCAATCAAAAATCAAGCCATCAAGGCTTGGCACAATCAGGCTTAAACTTTCTAGTCTTCCAGACTTTCTTCTGCATCATGTTACATATCTCCCACAGCTCAAGAGAAACTTACTGTCCTTGGTCCACATCTGCCAACAAGATCACTCCATTCATATGTTTGATGGCAAGCTTGAGGTAAGAAAAGCATCTGACCACTCACTTGTCATGAGAGGAATAGAAGAAGAAAGGCTTCTCAAGCTGTAAGGTACCTCTACTCATGCACAACATTTCTCATACAATTCTCATTATGAAGAAGGTACACTTCCATCAACTTTATTATGGCATGCTAGATTTGGAAATTTGAACTATGACAACCTCCACTTGTTGAAGAAAAATGGTGTTGCTCGTTTCCCTATAATTCCTAGGAAACTTATGCAATGTGATGCTTCCATTCTAGGAAGGCATAGAAAAGAGTATTTTCATGATTCATATTCAAGAGCACATAGAAAAATTGAACTCATTCATTCAGATTTACGTGGTCTAATGCACGTTCCTTATGCAAATGGAAATAAATATATGATGACATTTATTCATGACTACACCAAAATGTGTTGGGTTTATTTATTGAAGAGAAAATATGATGTTTTTCAAACATTCAAGAACTTTCATAAATGGATTGAAAATGATACACAATCTCATATTGGGTGTATTTGCACTAATAAGGGAAAATAATACACATAAAATGAATTTGAAAACTATCTTTGCCAACATGGGATCAAACATCAAACGATTGTACCTTATAATCCCTAACAGAATGGTGTAGCTGAATGAATGAATAGGACAATCTTAAATATGGTATGATCCATGCTCTTCTTAAAAAATGTAAAGATAATTTTTTGGGTTGATGTTGTTCTATGTGTTGCATATATAAAGAATAGATGTCCATCTAATGCTATTAGAAACAAGACTCCATATGAAATGTGGTATGGGCATATTCCTTCGGCAAAACATCTCAGGGTCTTTGGTTCCACCTATTATGCCTTGATACCAAAGGTACATAGAAACAAACTTGGTGCAAGAAGTTGTAAGTGTATCTTCCTGGGGTATTCAAACACCTCCAAAGCATACCTTCTCTATGATGAAGTCAATAAAAATTTTGTTGTATCTAGAGATGTAATTTTTCTTGAATCATCTGAAACTGACAATGTTGTTGAGCGGAAACTTGATCGTTTGGATAGATTCACAAATGAAAAATCATTTCGAGAATTTGATAACCAGATTCCACATCTTGAAGGGGGGATTCCTATACTAGATCAACATGTGGAATCTTCTTTTGAAGAACACTCTCCCCCGCATGAAACTCCAACAATGGATGATGGTTTAAGTGATGTGATTGATAGAATTGGGAGACTCAATCTTGATTCAGTCCCAACTCAATCAATGGAGCAGCCCAGGCCATCTGAGAAAGGTCCCCCCAAAGTCGCTAACAAAGACACTTGAAAATGTTCATCTTGATGAGGTTGGAAAGAGAGGAACTAGAAATTCAAACTGGAAAAATGGAGGTGATGTAGAAGACTCTAGTTCACCTATTGATATGGATGTTTCTTATGATTGTGAATTGACATTGTCTATAGATTTTAAACCAACTTCCTTCAAATAAGCTACTTCTCATGATCAATGGAAAGAAGCGATGCAAAAGGAATATGATGCCCTCATAAATAACGACAACTGGAAGCTAGTTGACCCTCCATTAGGAACCAAACCAATTGGTTACAAGTGGGTCTACAAGAACAAGTATAAAGTTGCTGGATCACTTGACAAGCACAAAGCTAGGCTTGTGGGAAAAGGTTTTACACAGAAATAAGGGGTAGATTATGAGGATACTTTTGCCCCCACAGCAAAATGGTCTACCATCCGAACACTCTTTGCCCTAGTAGCTCAGAATGGTTGGAAAATCCATCAAATGGATGTAAAAACTACTTTCTTGAATGGAGATCTAAAAGAGAATGTTTTTATGGCCCAGCCTGTAGCATTTGCCGTGAAAAGGACATGAACATAAAGTATTTTCCTAAAACATTCTAAAACATTCTAATATTTTCCTAAATTACTATTCTGATTTCTATAAGTTGTATTTTTTTTAATTATCTTATTCTTTAAATATATATTTTATTTCAATTTCAATTATTAGTTTTTAGGTTTTTTTCCTTTTTATAAGTTGTATATTTGTTAATTATCTTTTTCCTTTGTAACTCGACATTTTCTATTAATTGAAAAAAATAGTACATCGTGAGTAGAGTAGATGCCATGAAACTAAGGCCTCACTCCTATTGTATTTGTTGGCCACTAAGTACATACAAAAAAGAATTAATAGTATCTCGAAAACCAAGGGAAAAGTAGACACAAAAATTAGCAACAAATAGAATGTATCTCACCAGCTTCATTACATATTATCATCATTAGGGGCTTAAGTAACATTACCTCCATTAGCACGACGATGGAAGACATCATGAATATCTGATTCCATATGGGCCATCTACCTTTCAAAGCCATCCATTTTGTCTTTCATCCACTATTGACTGTGACACAATGATGCTTTCAATCCACAATACATCCTTAGTTGTACAGAATGTTAGGTGTGGCGGAATCGATCTTGTTGGTCCATTGAATCTTGGACAAGGCGGATCTAGGATTCTATGGAGTCAAAAGTGGTTTGTAAGTAAACTCATTCAAGTGAGCGTCCATGTGGCAAGTCCCACTCACCTTCAATGGTCGGTTGATCCCTTAGAATTCTATCTCCCCTTCCCCACTGGCCATCTCCTTCACAAGGACACTCACACTTCCTCTACATGATTATATCACAAATAAATATACTCTAACCAAGAGGAACAAATCCCACCAACTATAAATAGACCAATTCTCTCACTCGACCTCACCTACATTTGTCAACAGTAGTGAGATCCAACACCATAGGCTAAAAATTATTGGCAAGTTTCAAATGAAATTAATGAAAGGGGATATCCTGACCTCAACATTCCAAGCATTCTAACAACCAACCAAAAGAAGGACAACACCAACCTCCCAAAGAAATAACAAATAAGGGAAGCTAACCCCTCATAACCACTAACACCATGACATATAGATCATTTAAAGTGGCCTTACTAAAGAAATGGCCCGCATAGCGAGAGAAATCCAAACAATCCATCTAGCAAAGGGATATGGGTGGAGAATTACTTGAGAGAAACCTGTAAAGTTAAAGTTGCCTACCTTGAAATGGGATGGTACTACCATATGACTAATTTACATCCTCTTAACAACCCTGTAAATTACTCGAACCTGGGCCCCAAATTATAAACCAGGAGATAACAAGCTCTTGCACTCTTTTCTTCTCAGACCTTTGGGTTGTTATGAATGGCACGTACCTAGAAGTGAAACAAATTGGGGCTCTAAGGAGTTCACTCATAGAGTCGGAACCAACACCTACATTGTTTGCACCAAATTTTGTTTCCCTACTATTACCACTAATTGCCTAGACCAACATCATCACACAAATACTTGGAGCATCATCATGAATGTTCGTCAAGAAACCAACTGACACTTGCTCCTCTACAACTTTATGCATTAAGACTACCACATGGGGGATTATCATTCCCACATGATTTTGTACTTGCCTCTTTTCTCACCCCTACCAGGGATAATTATCTTATTTTCTAATTATGTATTTTATTTTAATTTAATTTTTTTTCCTTTTTACTTTCTTGGTTATTATTTTCAATTTTGTAGTTTTTGGGTATTTTCTTGGGTTTTTAAAAGTAAAATTTAGTTTTATTTTTATTCCTTTTATTCCTTTTATTTTTTGGTATTTTAAGGTTGTTTTTTCTTAAAAAACATTGCTTTCCCCATTAAAAAAAATTGTTGTTTTTTAATTTTTTCAAGAATAGAAAGATGACAATTTTTTCTTAGTTTAATCTTTTAACTTAAATTATTAAACAAAGAAAAAAAAATCATTTAATGCCATATTTTAGATTTAGAGTCGATTTATTTTATTTTATTTTTTAAGGTACCAGTGGTCAAGACCATAATGTGTATTGAATTCCTAATTTTAACATAAAAAAAAAAGATCAAACAAATTTGAAAAACATTTCAAAAAGATAGATGAAATTTAGGATTTTCAGAGTTTTTCGAAGTCATCATATTTGTTCTTTAATTTCATGGTTGAAAAATGTTGGAAATTTTACCCTTGAAAAAAAGGATGATTTTGTATCACCACTTTTGCATTCGACATGTTGTTCATGTCATTTGTAATCATAATATTTTTTTTCTAATGTCATGGTCAAAAAAAATCTAGAATTAACCCTAAAATGAAAAAATGGTTATGTTGGATCACCACACAGGGGCTTCACTTAGGGAGCAATACCATATCACCTGCATTCATATTGGGGGATAAATAATGAGGAAAAATGAACACAATATATTGATCATGTAATAGGGGGTAAAGGGTTTTTATATTGGTAGGTATAAAAAATGGAGCTCAAAGTTAGTGAAAAAAATAAGGGGTATAAAAAATGTTAATGAACAAATAGATAGCTAAAATCTTTGAAGTTGGGGATTTACATTTGGAATGTTGTATTGTGTATGTATTGATAAAAATTAAATTATGTGGTTTTACAGGGTATTTATATATGTAGTCAAATTGGGGTATTGTTTGTATGTCAGAATGCATGTGTATGTGAGAGTTCAATGAGTTGAGTCCAGTGGAGACCATTTTGTATTCACCATCTTTTTATGCATTCATAGTCTTGATATTATGTTTAATTCCAAAAGTGGAAAATGTTGGATTATTAACTCTGAAATGAAAAAAGGGCTCATGATACATAACACTTTTCAAAATGGACATAA
Source organism: Pinus taeda (assembly GCA_000404065.3). Taxonomy (NCBI): domain Eukaryota; kingdom Viridiplantae; phylum Streptophyta; class Pinopsida; order Pinales; family Pinaceae; genus Pinus; species Pinus taeda. The sequence goes on from APFE031477423.1 coordinate 112,682, forward strand.
AAGAAGACTAATGTGACCTCCAAAAAAATGGGAGCTTGGTCAAGTTCTTGTTATTGTTAGTAACTTTTTTATCTTTTTACCAAAATGTCTCTTGATCCCTAATTTTACATAATTCATTAATTTTTTGAGGTAAACTCGCCTCCTATCTGATAGTAAGCATTTGATTTTTAAATTGACTTGAATTTCAACTAGGGCTTTGAAAAATTTAACTTTCTCAAGTTATTTATATTTTTATTTACCAATGTAACTTTATGAAATTCTTATGTAATCATCAATAAGCAACATAAAATAACTCTCACCTTTAAAAGTTTGTGCTCTTGCTGGCCCGCAAAGGTATATGTGTGAAAGCTCTGATGGTTGTGACATCGAGTACTCCTATATTTTGAAACTAAATATCATCTTATTTCCATGTTAACATGACTTCAAAATAGTGTCCACAGGTTTTGTGATCCTTGGCATATCTCTTACTTCTTCTATATTGTTAAGTTTTACTAAATTTTCAAAGTACCCATCCTTCTATGCCATAGCCAACGTTTATCAAACTTATCCCATACATCATTTTTTCCTTTGACTTCATCAAGGACATATATATTGCACTAATCTACTTGAATATTATTTTCTTATCTCACATCGTTTAGAATGAAATGTGAGGTTATAACCTTTATCACACATTTTATCAACACTTAGAAGATTGTGTTTTAACTCTTCAACATCCAATACACTATGTTTTATTCCTTCATCATTAAGACTAATTATACCTTTTTGTACTATCCTTGTAGAAGTGTTATTGCCAAAGTTAATGTTACCTCCTTTTTCTTCTAATATGGTGAGAAATTTTTTTTAATCCATTGTAATATGTTTTTCGCCCGATTTATAATCTGGGCCCCAAGTTCGAGTAACTTATAAGGCCGTTAAGAAGCTATAAATCAGTAGTATGGTAGTAGCATCCCATTTCATGGTAGTCTACTTGAAATTTACAGGTTTCTCTTAGCCAATTCTCGACCCATATCCCTTTCCTAGATGGATTGATTGGCTTTCTCTCACTATGTGGGCCATTTCTTCCCTAAGGCTTCTTTACATGATCTATATGTCATGATGTTAATGGTTTCGAGGTGTTAGCTTCCCCTATTTGTTATTTCTTTGGGATATTGTTGTTTTCCTTCTTTTGGTTGGTTATTGGAAAGCTTGGAATGTTGGGGTTATGATATCCCCTTTCATTAATTTCATTTTCAACTTACAATCATTTAATGTCATATTTTAGGTTTAGAGCCAATTTATGTTCTTTTATTTGTTAGGGTACCAGTTTTCAATACCATAATGTGTATTTAATTCCTTACTTAACTTTAAAAAAAAAGTTTAAACAAATTTGAAAAACATTTGGAATTTTTTTTTGAAAAAAATAGATGAAATTTAGGATTTTTAGGTTTTTTCGAAGTCATAATATTTGGTACTTAATTTTATGGCTGGAAAATGTTGGAAATTTTAGCCTTGAGAAAAAGGGGTGATTTTGCATCACCACTTTTGGATTTCAACGTGTTTTTCATCTCCTTTGTAATTATAATATATGGCTTCTAATGTCATGGTAAAAAAATGCTAGAATTAACCCAAAAATGAAAAATGGTTATGTTGGATCACCACACGAGTGCTTCACTAAGGGAGAAATACCATATCACCTGCGTTGATATTGGGGGATATATATTGAGGAAAAAATGACAATATATTAAGCAGGTAATAGGGGGTAAAGGGTTTTTATATTGGTAGGTATAAAAAATGGAGCTCAAAGCTAGTGAAAAATGATAAAGGGGTATAAAAATGTTAGTGAAAAAATAGATACCTACAATATCTTGTGAAAGTAGGGATTTTTTAAATTAGGAAGATGTATTGGGTATGTGTTTATAGTGGATTAAATTATGTGATTTAAAGGTGTTTTCTAATATGTAGTAAAATTAGGGGTATTGTTTAGTATGCCATGAACAGATGTGATATGTCAGAGGTTCATTGAGTGAAACCCTCGTGCATCACCACTTTTGTATTTCAACGTATTTTTTCATTAGGTTCATAGTCATGATGTTTATATTTTAATTCCATAACTAGAAAAATGTTGGAATATTAACTCTGAAATGAAAACAGGTTGATGATACATCACCACTTTTCAAAATGACCATAAAAATCAGGACTAAATGTGACCTCCAAAAAATGAGAACTTGGTCAAGTTCTTGTTAAGTTGGTAAATTTCTTAGTAATTTATACCAAAAAATGTCTCTTTATTCCATAATTCTCACATAATTCATCAAATTTATTAGAGCTAAACTCACCTCCTCTATCTGATATTAAACATTTGATTTTTAAATTGACCTCATTTTCAACTAGGGCTTTCAAAAATTTATCTTTCTCAAGTTCTTTATATTCTTATTTACTAATGTAACCTATGTAATTTTATGTAATTATCAATAAGTAACATAAAATATCTCTCTCTTTTAAAATTTTGTGTTCTTGCTAGCCCATAAAGGTCTATGTGTACAAGTTCTAATTGTTGTGGCATTGATTACTCCTATATTTTGAAACTAAATATTATCTTATTTTCATGTTAACAGGCTTGAAAATAGTGTCCATATGTTTTGTGATACCTGGCTTATCTTTTACTTCTTTTGTCTTGCTAAGTTTTACTAAAGTTTCAAAGTACCCATCCTTCTATGCCATAACCAACTTTTATCTACTTATCCCATACAACATTTTTTTCCTTTGACTTCATCAAGTACATATACATTGCTCATGGTTTTGTTCTAGTTTTCCACTAATCTACTTGAATATAATTTTCTTATCTCACATCCTTCAGAAAAAAATGTGGGGTTATAACCTTTATCACACATTTTATTAACACTTAGAAGATTGTTTTTTAACTCTTCAACATCTAATAAACCATGTTTTTGTCATTCATCATTAACACTAATCATGCCCTTTTCAACTATCGTTATAGAAGTATTATCGCCAAAGGTAATGCTACCTCATTTTAAAAAAAAAAAATTAATCCCTTGTAATATATTTTGAACATCCACCATCAATGTACCATTAACTTCCTTTATTTGAGCATATTTTGAAAGTCCACATTATGCCTTCTTTTGTTCTTCTTGCTTCCTCTTCCACACCTTTTTGTATTATTCTCTATGCCTAGTAATAACATCTTCTTTCCTGCTTTGTTTATGATAATTTATTATGATGCTTCTACAATCATGTGTTATGTGCCCATAACTATTCAATCATAACATTAAATATTATAACTAATTAGCCGACAAAATGACTTGTAGTCTCTATCGATAAACCAATGAGAGCTTCTGTTTTTTTTTTCTCAAATAATCATTATTTCAAATATTATAACATCCTCTATTATATCTCTCAAATGATCACTTCTTCCATAATATCTATAGTCTATTGATTTATGAGGAAAACTATTTCAAGACAAAAAAGAGCCAAGAAAAAAAATTAGGTATCAATTTTTGAAGGCCCTTTCACGTGGAACAACTATCTTAAAATCGTAAATGTTGTTCACATGAGAATAATCAATTTTTTTCTAGTCCTCATTTCCTTTCCTACCATTGGTTTCACTGTTTGTGGATACTTTGATAATATTAGCATAGATTTTTGGCTTTTCTTCATATTATGTTTCTGATGGCTTTGGTGCTTGCATCTCCCTTAATCGTTTTCATCATATCCAATACCTTTGTTGAGGAATGGTGACCATTGGAAACTAAGAATATTATCTAATATTTCATCACTCTTTCACAAATTCAAGCTTATATTCTACTAATCAATTGTTTTCTTTGGCTCCTTTCTTAAGGAAATAATTTCCTATTCCAACTTCTCACAAATTTTTTCTCTTTCTTTCAGTTGGCTAATTGCCACTTCTTCTGTCCATTTTTCCTCATATAATTGAGTCTTTAGGATGATAACTATTTTTTTTTCAACGAAGATCATGGCCCTTCTTTTCATATTTATACAATTGCTCCTTTTTAATTTTTCCCTAGAGCCTATTTATTTCTTCTAAGACACTAAAAAGTTGTGCTTCAAGATTCACTTTCCCATCAATATCTTCTTCCACTTAATATAATTTTTCTTTCTTATTATATTCATTTTCTTTATCAATATAATTTAAATCTATGGTTATGAATAGGATTATTCTTTATCAATATGAGAATGCCTAGTCTTCAGTTTATCAGATGAGCTATATCCCTCTCGTAAAGCTATTCTTCTTAGTTATTTTCCTTTTTTTGTGATAAGGTTCTTTTATTGTATGTTATTTTCATCATCATTGTTTCCCTTCTTTCATATCTAAATTATACAAATGTTCTACTCTACCACAATTTAAAAATTTAAAAGGTATCTTACCTTTGTATTTCCTAGATTCTATTTTTAGATTTCTCACAAATTGTGCTTCTTCTGTATTTGATTCATGGCTGGAATAATCATATGATTTATGTCATATTTTCTTCTCTGATTCTTTGGAATATTCTTCCTTATGTATTGGATTTTCTTTTATTGTCCTCATTTCATATGTAGTGAGAATCATATGCATTTGATCCATTATCAATTAAGGGGACCTTGGCATCAAATATTAAGGGGAATGACCTTAGCACCTTTTGTACAATAATTGTTTCTTTAACCTTCTCACTAATTCCTCTGATGGTGTTGGAAATTTTGTCCATGTGGAGGAAATAGGCTACAATATTTTCTTTGTCTTTCATTTTTAAACTCTCAAACTATCTTCTATGAGTTTGTAGCTTTTCCTTCTACACCTTTCCATCCCCTTCATAGATGCTTTGAAATTTATCCCAAATTTATTTTTTTGATTCAAGATGCATCATATTGAAAAATTATGATTCTGATATACTACACAAGATAGTATTCATGGCTTTTTGCATTATGTTCGCTAGCATTCTTCCCAGTCATATTTATTCAAGGAGTTTTTTAGGTTGCATTACTAACCATGATTGATTGCAAAATATCAAACCCAAAAGGCATTAAATAATTATGCATCCTTATACTTCTTTATATATTTTTTTTCTATCAAATTATGGGACTTTTTGTGGAGAAACCTTATTGATTGACCATGTTTTATCTCGAAATCCACCTTCTAGATATTGGATTATTTTTAAAGGAACCTACTCTAATACAAATTGTTGAACTTACATTGAGAGGGGGTTGAATCAATATAACATCATTTTTTTTTAATTTTAAATGAGAATTCATCAATCACTCATTAACTTCAAAATATTAAATGAATGTAAACTCAAATCACAGTGCACATAGCTTAACATGGAAAACCTTCCAGGAGAAAACCATAGAAACTTATCTTTATAAATATTTGTGAGCAACAACCTATATTTACAATTCTTAGACACCAACCTACATAATATTTAGGTTAACAACATCTCAAAAAGATATTGTGTAAATACCAACCTATTGGAGATACCAATCTCCTTGGTTAAGCACAAACTTAGTAATACATGTATACTGACCAACCTAACGTCTTCATACGTGGAGTGCTTATGACTTGACTTGCATCCTTCATGCTTCATGCATTTCACAACATCATCATACCCTTAACTTCAATTCTCTACTTCCTCTCCTTGATTCTTACCTGAAACATTCCTTGAAACCCTAATCATATTTAGCTTTCATGCCCTAACAAACCTCATAATATCATTCAAAAGAATATAATCATAGACTAGTGCACTTCACAACATCATAATCCCAAAATAATACACTTCGCAACATCATAGAAAGTAGATGCTACAAGATCTTAGATTTCTTACATTTTCCTATTTAAAAATTGATACATTTTCTAAGATGTTGTTGGGTCCCTATAATACTAGTAATTACCCCATTACTATTGTAGTTATACCCTTTATTGATATTGTTGTGCCCCTATTGTCCCCATATTGTTATTACTGTGCCCCATAGAATCCTTCTATTTTTATTTTTGTGGCTTTATATTATTATTGTTAGGTCG